>JAAEEI010000653.1:69890-85926 GCA_012654025.1 Pachypsylla venusta
ATTATTTCATGTTAGATTTATTTCCTATTACTTTATTTCATTTGTTTTTAATATTATTTCATGTTAGATTTATTCCCTATTACTTTATTTCATTTGTTTTTAGCCATTTTATTACATGTTAGATTTATTTCCTATTACTTTATTTTATTTGTTTTGAGCCATATTATTTCTTGTTGATTTATTTCCTATTACTTTATTTCATTTGTTTTTAGCCATATTATTTCATGTTAGATTTATTTCCTATTACTTTATTTCATTTGTATTTAATATTATTTCATGTTAGAATTATTTCCTATTATTTTATTTTATTTGTTTTTAACATTATTGCATGTTAGATTTATTTCCTATTACTTTATTTTATTTGTTTTTATCATTATTTCATGTTAGATTTATTTCCTATTACTTTGTTTCATTTGTTTTTAGCCATTCCAAAAAAGCCACTTCCGGGATTCGAACCTGGATACTGATATTACCATTCAAATGACCATAGGCTCTTTTCTATCTCTAGAAGCAAACAGAATTCAAAAATTCCTAGCCGTTCTCGAGTTTTTAGAGGTGGAACTTTTTTTTAAAAACACCCTGTATAAATTAATTTTCGCGTCTGTCTGTCTGTATCTGTATGTTCGCGATAAACTCAAAAACTACCGAACGGATTTTAATGCTGTTTTTACCAAGTGACTACCGAGAAAGGTTTTAGTGTAAAAAAAATCACGAATGTCCGGCGGTTTTAAGTTACGGCCATTTTTCCGGACGATTTTTAATTTTTTTTTTTCACGAAATATTCTGAATTTTGGCCAATATCTTAAGATTTGTCATACATTACATCAACTCAAAGAGAGAAAGTTTTAGGTAACATCTTAATCCTTAATTTAAGACATATTCTGCAAAATTGTGGCTAGCCATTCCAGGGTTATAGGTTCGAATGCGGGAAAGGCCGAAATAAAATTTAGTCAATACTAATTGTTTAGCCAAATCGGTAAGAGATAATTGATAGGAATGCCCCCCCCNGATGAATGCCCCCCCCCCTTCCAATAATACCATAGATTTAGACCACAGAAAAATTATCATAGTTCAAAAATATACAACCGTTTTCGAGTTACCGTCGATTTTTCGATTTTTGTATTGGAAATCATAGAATACTATTAGAAACGGTAAGAGATATAGAACATTTGATAGGAATGGACCCCCNATATAGTACAATTCATGGGAATCCCCCCCCCCCAATCCAAAGACTGGGACCCCAGAAAAATTATCAAAACTCTCCAACCGTTTTCGAGTTACGGCCGATTTTCTGATTTTTCTATGGAAATTCAAGTTTTAGCAGAATTTTGTCCGATTTGAATTTTTGTACAAAAGCGGTTAGTGCCGATATAATTTACCACCTTAATATCTTTTGAATGGCTTTATGTGGAGGTTTGAAATTTTGCATGGCATTATATTCTAAATTAAACCACCTGAGTGTGACCAATTTTTCAGGGGCGGGTCCCATGTGGCACCCAGGGGGTCCAACATTTGTTTTTCACATACGAACCCCTATCTTGTGATACATTTTCAGAAAGAATTAGAATTACTTTGCAAAATTTACACGTCTAACGTGTTTAGTTTCAAAATGGCGGTCATTTGAAGTTTCCAACATATGACTTCCAAGAGTGTCTAAATCTAGGCGAAGTGTCTAAAACTAGGCGAATTATGTCTAAAAAGAATGGTTCCTCAACATTGGTGTCCTATGCAATCATTCAATATCCCGTTGCAAAAAAATTGCCTAGTTTTAGACACTCTTGGAAGTCATATCTTGGAAATTTCAAATGGCCGCCATTTTAAAACCAAACACGCTAGACTTTTGCAAAGTATTTCTACTTCTATTATCTTTTTGAAAATGTATCACAAGAGGGTGGTTCGTATTTAGAAAACAAAAGTTGGAGCCCCTGGTGGCCACATGGGACCCGCCCCTGAAAAATTGGTCACACCATCAAGTAGTTTAATTTGGGGTATAATACCATGCAAAATTTCAAAACTCCATATAAAGCTGTTCAAAAGATATTCAGGCGGTCTCGGATTTTTGGGACACCCTGTATAAACTGTGTGTTGAAGACTGCGCAATGTTAGGCCGGGTCTCAGACCCAGCCTAAACTCAACAGGCTTCAACAATAAACGTTAACAAACGTGTAGGTAATATGTAATCTATGTGTATGCTCTGATCGCCTTTAAACGGTTGTACCCCGGTGATATGATATAAGAGTCAGATTTATTATCATATTTCTCTCATATTTTCGAAACGAATTTCGGGTAATCAGCTAGTAACAAATAATTTAGTAAATTGTGGAATATTTTATTACTCAAAAAAGAAATAATAATTTTCAACATGAAACAATGACCAGCAAGGAGGCTGTACCGAAAAACCAAACTGGTGGCTAGGCTAGCCAATAAACACCACATTACTCCTTCCATTATACATGTGTCCCTCTCATCTGATCCACATGTCAAATCCCATCGCGGGCTGTCGTGCCATTTGGTAAGGTAAGGGAAATAGGCAGAAGTAAATTTTTTTTTACAAAATTTTATTGAAGAGCAAAAACTAAATTCTGATATTAGAAGCCCAGATCGAATGGCCAAAATATATTAATAATATTAGGTTCCACGCAGATCTGGCCCTAAGGGGAAACCACAACAGTTACCATGCCAGAAAAGAATTGGTACAAGTGCAGAGAGTGGGCATTGAACAAAAGGTTGTGGCATGGTAGAATCAAGGAAGATAACGCTGAATCCAAATACAATTGGGATGAAGATGAAGTTAAAGAAGAAGACTTGAGATTGTAGCTTAACATCCTCAACGGGCGAGTCCTTTTGAGTTAAAGGTGTAGGTAAAATATCACAGAAAGCAACTCTGTAATATTATTGTGTTACTGATGTAATTATACTGCAGTGATTGACATGAGTACGGGGGCCCATGTCAATTATTAGTCTCCAATAAAAGATGTATAATATGACAATTCGAAATTTCAGCAGCAAACTAAATTGATCTAGAGCTTGATCCGTCCCATCTGGCCACCATCGGAAACGATGATGCTACTATTTATTGATTGAATGGGCCACTATAATGTACATTTTAAGTGCGTGAGGTCTGTAGTTCACAGAAATACTAGTTCTTTGTGAGATTGTTTTTTACTTATTTCATTGCTTACACGCGCTAGCGTTCCACAATAATACCTATGATTGGTTGGTTGGAAATATATTTTGGGGTCTTTCACCTAGGTCACAGGAATGTGTTTTTCTTCCATGACGTCAAATCAGGCCATGGCGAGAATATTGTTTAGCTTCAACACGGGTAACTCTGTGCAGGGGTTCTCATAAAAACACAGGTTATTATATACAGGGTTTCTTATAGACTATGAGTACTAGGGTGGTTCATATTACTATGGTAAAAACTGTTGAAGCAGGAGGCCAGGACATCCCCCCTAATATAGTTCCATTTAGTAATATAAACAATTTTCCGAAATTTCAATTAGCAGGCAGTGCTCAATAAGCTTAAAAAAGCTCTGAACGCATTCGGCACAACATTTATTGGTCAATCAAGACGGGGGTTTCACCCCCCATTTGCTGAAAACTGGCAAACCAGCTACCCACATTGACCTCACCCAGCCTGGGTTTGGACGAAAAAAATAGCCGGCATCACATGGACACGTTAATCTCGCTGGACGTTGCTTAACTTTGGAAACTGCTGTATTCAACGTTCCATAGACGCTGGCTGACTATTGGGCACAATAATTGACATTATTTGTCCTTTTTGTGGTATTTTTTTTTTTTTTTTTTTTTTTTTTTTTTTTTNTTTCTATTTTTTTTTTTTTTTTTTACATTCTTTTCCAATAAAAGATAAAGTATTGTATTCGTGCAGAAAATTTTGACTTTTTTTGGCCCAAAAAATCGTCTGACAGGAACCCAAAACCCAAAATAAAGATCAAAAATATCATTTCCTATTGCTTTTGGGCCTTAATATTTCGGGTAATTTTTGAAGTTTGGAAGTATTTGGAGCCATGGGGTCTAAAAAACCGACATTTCCGACGCTAAACCACTTGTCCGATTTTGATGAAATCTGGCATAGTTCATCTTTGGGCAAAAAGCCAGACCAATATTTTTTTCTTTTTCTCGATATCACCCCCAGGGGCGGTCCTAGCCCCCCATAACCAATTTTTTATGAAATTTAAAATCAGTAATTATGGAATCATTTTATCTACAATAAATGGTCTCACGAGGGTGTATCCCTGTCAGGGGTGCCGCCAGGGGCCAAAATGTTCGTTAAAATGGAAATCCCTTTTAAAATAAAACAGATTAGTAATTTCACATGAATTTAAAAAAAAAAAAAGTCTAGAGCCGACAGGGATCATTCAAAGTATTGGAAATTTTATTTAACCACTGTTTTTAAAATTTTATTCAGAGTTCCCCCATCGGTTTAGGACCCCATCTGTTTAGGTAGCTAAATAGTTTATTTATATAAAAAAAAATGGTTCCATGTGGGTGCATTTTTGACAGGGGCACAACCAGAGCGTCCCAGCAGGGGGCCACAAAAAAAACATAAAATTCTTCCGATTTTGATAAAATTTGGTATTCACATCCACCCAAGTATTATATTTGACAATTTTTGGTGTTTTTTAGATTTTTCGCATTTGGGGCCCGGGCCGTGCCCCAAAAATGAAAAAAACATAAATTTTGTCTGATTTTGATAAGATTTGGTATGAACCGTTGCCCAAGTACTATAATAAATATCTTTTGGTATTTCGTAGTAATTTTGGTTTTGGGGCCCTGGCAGGGGCCCACAAATGAAAAAAAAAATGTAAAATTCGTCCGATTTTGATCAAATTTGGTATACACAGCCACAAAGGTATTTTATTTGACAATTTTTGGTGTTTTGCAGATTTTTTGCATTTGGTTCGCCGGCAGGGCCCCAAATATGAAAAAAACATAAATTTTGTCTGATTTTGATAAAATTTGGTATGAACCGTTGCCCAAGTACTATAATTAATATCTTTTGGTATTTCGTAGTAATTTTGGTTTTGGGGACCAGGCAGGCGCCCACAAATAAAAAAAAAAAAAAACATAAAATTCGTCCGATTTTGATCAAATTTGGTATAAACAGCTACCCAAGTATTATGTTTGACAATTTTTGGTGTTTTGTAGATTTTTTGCATTTGGGGCCCTGCCCAGGCCCCAAATGCAAATGTGAAAAAACAAATTTGGTATACACAGGCCCCGGCAAGACCCAAATATGAAAAAACATAATTTTTTTTATTTTGTTAAAATTTGTGAGCACCGTTGCCCAAGCACTATAATTGACATCTTTTGGTATTTTTTAGTAATTTTGGGTTTGGGACCCCGGTAGGGGCCCACAAATGAAAAAAACATAAAATTCGTCCGATTTTGATGAAATATGGTATACACAGCCACCAAGGTATTATATTTGACAATTTTTGGTGTTTTATAGATTTTTTGCATTTGAGGCCCCGGCCAAATATGAAAAAAACATAAATTTTGTCTGATTTTGATAAAATTTGGTATACACCGTTGCCCAAGTACTATAATTGACATCTTTTGGTATTTTGTAGTAATTTTGGTTTTAGGCCCCCGGCAGGGGTGCACGGCCACCAAAGTATTATATTTGATAATTTTTGGTGTTTTGCAATTTTTTTGCATTTGGGGCCCCGTTGCCCAAGTATTATATTTGACAATTTTTATTGTTTTGTACATTCTCTGCTTTTAGCGCCACGGTAGGGCCCCAAATATGATAAATTATAAATTTTGTCTGATTTTGATAAAATTTGGTATGCGCAATCGTCAAAGTATTATAATTGATATTTTTTAGTATTTGTAGTAATTTTGGTTTTGGGGCCAAAAATTGTAAAAAACATAAAATTCGGCCGATTTTGATCAAATTTGTATGCACAGCCACCAAGGTATTATATTTGAAAATTCTTGGTGTTTTGTAGATTCTTTGCTTTCAGCGCTCCGGTAGGGCCCCAAATATAATAAAACATAAAATTTGTCTACTTTTGATAAAATTTGGTATGCACAGTTACTCATTTATTATATTTGACGATTTTTAGTATTTTTGTAGGAATAATGGTTTTCGAGCCCCGGTAGTGGCTCAAAAATAAAAAAAAACAAAAAAGTTGTCTGTTTTGATAAAATTTGGTAATTAATATGCACTGTCACCCAAGTATGTAATTGACAATTTTTGGTATTTTGTAGAAACTTTGGCATCAGCCTACTCAGCCACATAAAACAAAAAAAAAAAAAAAATAGTTGCGACACATGGAATTATTTAAAAAAAAAAATATTATCTCTAAAGAGCAGTAGACTGCTAACGGTTTTAAACTTATACTGTACTTAAGAGCAACGAATACAGCCCAAGGCTGCATAATCTTTTAAATATAATACTATCACTAAAGTTTAAAAACTTTTTAAATTAATACCATCACTAAAGAGCAAATTCTACAGCCGAAGACTACAAAATTTTTCAAAATAATACTGTCACTAAAGAGCAAAGTCCGCAGACGAAGGCTGGAAAATCTTTCAAAATAATACTGTCACTAAAGAGCAAAGACCGCAGCCGAAGAATACAAAATCTTTCAACATAATACTGTCACTAAAGAACAATGTCCAAAACCGAAAGCTGCAAAATCTTTTTAAAATAATACCATCACTAAAGAGCAGAGTCCACAGCGGAAGGCTCTAAAATCTTTCAAAATAATACTGTCACCTAAAAGCAAAGTCCACTGCCGAAGGCTCCAAAATCTTTCAAAATAATACTGTCACCTAAAAGCGAAGTCCGTAACCGAAGGCTGCAAAATCGTTCCGAAGGCTGCCAAATATTTTTAAAATTAAAAAAACGTCCGCAGCCGAAGGCTGTATAATCTTTTTTAAATAATACTATCACTAAAGTGCAGAGTCGGAGACCGAAGGCTGCATAATATTTTTATATTAATAATATCACTAAAGAGCAAAGTCCGCAGCCGAAGGCTTCAAAATCTGTTTAAAATAATACTATCACTAAAGAGCTAAGTCCACAACCGAAGGCTGCCAAATCTTTTAAAATAATACTGTCACAAAAGAGCAACGTCCGCAGCCGAAGGCTGCAAAATCTTTTTGAAATAATATAATCACTGAAGAGTAAAGTTCACAGCCGAAGGCTTCAAAATCTTTCAAAATAATACTGTCATTAAAGAGCAACGTCCGCAGCCGAAGGCTGCATAATCTTTTTAAAATAATACTATCACTAAAGAGCAGAGTCGGCAGCCGGAGGCTGCAAAATCTTTCAAAATAATACTGTCACCTAAGAGCAAAGTTCGCAGCCGAAGACTGCAAAATGTTTTTAAAATAATGGTCAACATCAACAGAAAACAGAAATATTACAATAATATCACTAAAAGACATAAAACTTTCAAAGAACAACATCTGCATTCGGTGGTAGTCTGATGGAATGATTAAGGGAGAGAAAGTCTAGTACATTTTTCGGTGCCATTTTTTTTTTTTTTGCACCTTGTATATGTTTTAATTTATTCATTTAGTATCAGTGAAATAAAATCGGCAGGGCCAGGGGCCCTTGAGGAGTACGGGACCGGCACATATTTTCCCCTTTGTCCCCTCCTCTGTACGGCCCCGGAACTGGAGGTAGAAGAAACCAATATATTTTGTTCAGTCTGAATTTATCGGCTTGGCTGGAGGTAGAACAAACAATTATACTTTGTTCATTATAAATATATTGGGTGAACTGGAGGTAGAACACATTAATATATTTCTTTCTGTAAAAAAAATATTGGGTGAACTCGAGAAATATTGGGTGAACTGGAGGTAGAACACACCAATATACTTTGTTCAAAATAAAAATATTGGGTGAGCTGGAGGTAGAACACAACAATATAATTTGTTCAGTATAAAAACATTGGGAGAACTGGAGGTAGAACACACCAATATACTTTGTTCAGTATAAAAATTTTGGCTGAACTGGAGGTAGAACACAACAATATACTTTGTTCAGCAAAAAATATTAGGTGAGCTGGAGGTAGAATTTGTTCAGTAAAAAAATACCAATATAATTTGTTCAGTAAAAAAATATTAGGTGAGCTGGAGGTAGAACAAACAAATATACTTTGTTCTGTACAAAACTATTGGGTGAACTGGAGGTAGATCACACCAATATACTTTGTTCAGTATAAAAATATTGGGTGAACTGAAGGTAAAACACACCAATATACTTTGTTCAGTATAAAACTATTGGGTGAACTGGAGGTAGAACAAACAAATATACTTTGTTCTGTACAAAACTGTTGGGTGAACTGGAGGTAGAACATACCAATATACTTTGTTCAGTATAAATAAATGGTACGGAAAACCGTTATACTCTCTGTTCCTTAATCATTCCATCAGACTACCTCCGAATGCTGATGCTGTTCTTTGAAAGTTTTATGTCTCTTAGTGATATTATTGTTATATTTCTATTTTCTGTTTTGTTGATGTCGACCATTATTTTAAAAAGATTTTGTAGCCTTCGGCTGCGGACTTTGCTCTTCAGTAAAAGTGATATTTTGAACGATTATGCAGCCTTCGGCTGCGGACTTTGCTCTTTAGTGACAGTATTATTTAGAAAGATTTTGGAGCCTTCGGCTGCGGACTTTGCTCTTTAGTGACAGTATTATTTTGAAAGATTTTACAGCCTTCGGCTGTAAACTTTGTTCTTTAGTGATAGTATTATTTTAAAAAGACTTTGCAGCCTTCGGCTGCTGACTTTGCTCTTTAGTGACAGTATTATTTTGAAAGATTTTGCAGCCTTCGGCTGCGGAGTTTTATCTTTTAGTGATTGCAGCCTTCGGCTGCGGACTTTGCTCTTTAGTGACAGTATTATTTTGAAAGATTTTGCAGCCTTCGGCTGCGGAGTTTTCTCTTTTAGTGATAGCATTATTTTAAAAAGATTTTGCAGCTTCCGGCTGCGGACTTTGTTCTTTAGTGACAGTATTACTTTGAAAGATTTTGCTGCCTTCGACTGCGGACTTTGCTCTTTAGTGACAGTATTATTTTGAAAGATTTTGCAGCCTTCGGCTGCGGACTTTGCTCTTTAGTGACAGTATCATTTTGAAAGATTTTTCAGCCTTCGTCTACGGACTTTGCTCTTTAGTGATAGTATTATTTTAAAAAGATTTTGCAGCGTCCAGCTGCGGACTTTGCTCTTTAGTACAGTATTACTTTGAAAGATTTTGCAACCTTCGACTGCGGACTTTGCTCTTTAATGACATTATTATTTTGAAAGATTTTGCAGCCTTCGGCTGTGGTATTTGCTCTTTTGTGACAGTATTACTTTGAAAGATTTTGCAACCTTCGACTGCGGACTTTGCTCTTTAGTGACAGTATTATTTTGAAACATTTTGCAGCCTTCGGCTGCGGAATTTGCTCTTTAGTGACAGTATTATTTTGAAAGATTTTGCAGCCTTAGGTTGTGTACTTTTCTCTTTAGTGATGGCATTATTTTAAAAAGATTTTAAAGCCTCCGGCTGCGGACTTTGCTCTTTAGTGACAGTATTATTTTGAAAGATTTTGGAGCCTTCGGCTGCGGACTATGCTCCTTAGTGAGAGTTTTATTTTGAAAGATTTTGCAGTCTTCGGCTGCGGACTTTGCTCTTTAGTGACAGTATTATTTTGAAAGATTTTGCAGCCTTAGGCTGTGGACTTTTCTCTTTAGTGATGGCATTATTTTAAAAAGATTTTAAAGCCTCCGGCTGCGGACTTTGCTCTTTAGTGATAGTATTATTTTAAACAGATTTTGAAGCCTTCGGCTGCGGACTTTGCTCTTTAGTGACAGTACTATTTGGAAAATTTTGGAGCCTTCGGCTGCGGACTTTGCTCTTTAGTGACAGTTTTATTTTGAAAGATTTTGCAGCCTTCGGCTGCGGACTTTGCTCTTTAGTGACAGTACTATTTGGAAAATTTTGGAGCCTTCGGCTGCGGACTTTGCTCTTTAGTGTCAGTATTATTTTGAAAGATTTTGCAGACTTCGGCTGCGGACTTTGCTCTTTAGTGACAGTATTATTTTGAAAGATTTTGGAGCCCACAGCTGAGGACTTTGCTCTTTAGTGACAGTATTATTTTGAAAGATTTTGCTGTTTTCGTCTGTTGACTTTGTTTTTTTTTTGACAGTATTCTAAAAAAATCTAAAAAAAACACCAAAAGTTGTCAAATATAATACTTTGGTGGCTGCGCATATAAAATTTGATCAAAATCGAACGAATATTATATTTTTTTCATTTGTGGGCCCCTGCCGCGGCCCCAAAACCAAAATTACTACAAAATACCAAAAGATGTCAATTATAGTACTTGGACAACAGTGCATACCAAATTTTACCAAAAAATGCAACACCAAAAATTGTCAAATATAATACTGAAATAATCAACCTGTAAATGTAATATACATCCTGTATACTCTCCTTTCTATTTTTTGTTTTCTCCTTCTGTGAAATTCCAGATCTTTTTATTTTGTTACAATGAATCGTCGAGTCTGGTATGAGAAGGGTCGCTGTGAAGGGGGGAAAAATGAACGACATATTATTTGTTTCCCCATTTCTAAGCTTTGTTTTGTTTACATTGTTTTACGTTTTAATTATTATTTATAAAACGCGTAGTTTTCTTTTAAGAATGCGTAGTGTGTTTGCGCAATAGAAAAATCCTTTTCGCGATCTTTCTAGAACGATTTGAATGAAGGTATAAATAGAAGACACACGTAAAAAACGAGTCAGTATTATTTGAGCGATAAACGGAGCAAGTTAATTTTGGAAGTGATAAGTGAGCGATTAATTCGTGTGTATTTTTCGGGCGTTCTAAATACGGTTTAAATACGGTGATTGCAAACAATATTAGAACTTTTTGTGTTACGTTTTTCTTCATTTATTGTAATTTCTATTTTTTTTAAATAAATTATTTTAAATTTTATTTTAATTATTTTTAATGTTAGTTAACGCGTTTTAAATTCACGATAACTTAATCCTAAGTCTACAATAATACTTTGGTGGGTGTGCATACCAAATTTTATCAAAATCATACAAAATTTATGTTTTTTTTTATATTTGGGGCCCGGCCGGGCCCCAAATACAAATAATCTAAAAAACACCAAAAATTGTCAAATATAATACTTGAATGCCTGTGCATACCAAATTTTATCAAAATTGGACGAGTTTTATGTTTTTTTCATTTGTGGGCTCCTGCTGGGGCGCACTGATGATGCCCCTGTCAAAAATCGCACCCACATGGGACCATTATATATATGTACTAGCTGTTTTACCCGTGCTTCGCTACGGGCTACAATAGCTGATAGAAGAATGAGGNCCTTCACCCCGACCCTTCTCCCACAAGACCATTCATTTGTAACAAAGAAGAAAGACGGAGAGATCAAAAATAAAAATAGAATACAGGATGTATACCACATATACAGGTTGATCATTTCAATATATAAACCAACACCCTATTTAGTCTTTAGTCACCCATTTTAAATTTCATCAAAATTGGTTGTGTGGTTTGGATTTTAGAGATTTGGTCCAATTGCGACGTTCTTGGTCCTAAATCGTGGAGGGGGGATTCTGAATAAATGCTACAAAACAGTGAATGAGTCGAATAATCTCTTTAGGCTCCGAACATCAATTGTTTTGAATTTTAAGTGAATAAAACGGACCGTTTTCTTTTAAAAGCGATAGTCAATTGAAGGAGCTTATGGGCGCCACCCAGGGGGCCCCTGAGAAAGACGCACCCAAATTGGCCCATTATTATTTTTTTTTTTTTTCATAAAATAATGCCATAGTTACCCATTTTAAATTTCATCAAAATTGGTTGATTTTCATTTTAGAGATTTGGTCCAATTACGACGGACCTAAACCGATGTGGGGAACTCGGAATAAAAGTTTAAAAAACAGTGGTTAATTAAAATTTACTTTGAATGATCCCTGTCGGCTGTAATAATGTATTTTTTAAAAAAATTCATGTGAAATTACTAATCTGATTTTTAAAAGGAATTTCCATTTTAAGGACCATTTTGCCCCTCGGAGCTCTGCACACGTCCCACGTCGTAAAATTCGGACCTACAAATATTTCTAAACTTCATAAATGACCCGAAAAAGTGAAAATATGGCCCAAAAGCAATAGGAAATGATATATTTGATCTTTATTGTGGGATTTGGGTTCCGTCAGACTATTTTTTGGGCCAAAAAAACTTAAAATTTGCGGAAGAGAAAATAAAAATATTGGGTGAACTGGATGTAGAACACACCAATATACTTTGTTCAGTATAAAACTATTGGGTGAACTGGAGGTAGAACTCACCAATATACTTTGTTCAGTATAAAACTATTGGGTGAACTGGAGGTAGAACACACTAATATACTTTGTTCAGTATAAAAATATTGGGTGAACTGAAGGTAGAACACACCAATATACTTTGTTCAGTATAAAAATATTGGGTGAACTGCAGGTAGAACACACCATTATACTTTGTTCTGTATAAAACTATTGGGTGAACTGGAGGTAGAACACACCAATATACTTTGTTCAGTATAAAACTATTAGGTGAACTGGAGGTAGAACACACCAATATACTTTGTTCTGTACAAAAATATTGGGTGAACTGGAGGTAGATCACACCAATATACTTTGTTCAGTATAAAAATATTGGGTGAACTGAAGGTAAAACACACCAATATACTTTGTTCAGTATAAAACTATTGGGTGAACTGGAGGTAGAACACACCAATATACTTTGATCAGTATAAAACTATTGGGTGAACTGGAGGTAGAACTTGTTGTTGTTGTTTAAAGTAGACCTTTCTTTTATTATTTTTACTTTCCCTTCCTATAGAAGATAAAGTATTGTAATCGTGCAGAAGATTTGTACAATTTTTTGGCCATATTTTCACAATTTCGTGTCATTTTTCGAGTTTGGATATATTTGGAGCCATGGAGTCCAAAAAAAAAAAAAAAAAACGATATTTCCGACGTTCCGCGTCGGGCGTGGGACGTACGTACTGAGTCGTGTGCAGAACTCTGAGAGCTGGTCTGATTTTGATGAAATTTTACACAGGTCATCTTTGGGTAAAAAGTCTTACCCATATTTTTATTTTTTGCGCTAGAGTTTCACTGCCACACCGCATCATGGGTTAAATTCAGAGGGTTTCCACACTTGCTATTCTATTCGTTATGGTAGAATTATGGAACAGAACGCCACCCATAAATAGAATAGTGAAGGGGTAAAATTAAAGATTAAGAAAAAAATGTGAACCACTGATCCAGACAAAATTTTCCTTATGTTAACTACAGGTCACGTTGACGGATTATATGGTTGCCCATTTCTGGATTTGAATTACACTGTTCAATTTCCTGATCCATATCCACACATGGTTCTGTATGGGAATGACATTCAACCATTCATTGTACCAAATCTGACCGCTTTCAACCATATTTTGACAGCTATATCATTATCAAACCAATATATATTTCAAGAGAGTAAAGTGAATAAATTATTCTATTATATGGAGTAAGTTTCATTCAAAAATAAAATAGGAAATAATAATAGACTTTGTTGGAAATAGTTTCCAGCAAAGTGTATTATGTACAGGGTGATTATTAAATCTCACCCAGTGAGATGAAATTGTGGTTACCGTATTTTGTGGCCAAACATGTTTACCAACTGTATTATCCACATTCGAAATATTATAACCAGTTTTTTCTCAACAAACTTTCAAATTTATAAGTTGAATTTTACGTTGTTAAACCCTTAATAAAAGGTACAACTTTCCTAGCTAAACTCGTTTGCTTAATAGTTCAATTTAATAACGTACACTTTTAAATGGAGAAGTATTTAAGACCAGAAAGATTTGATGTAGAACCGAGCTAAAAATCAGCAGAAAAAGAATGGATGCATTGGAAGAAGACATTTGAAAATTTTCTGAAACATATCAAGGACGCTACTGAAAATGACAAGTACGAGCTACTCACTAACTATGTAGCTCCGAATATTTACTCGCTCATCAGTGACTCTTTGACTTACTCTGCAGTTCTTACTGCACTCGAAGCTCCTCAAATCAAACCTAAAAATGAAATCTACTCAAGACATTGTTTGGCTACACGTCAACAACAAACGGGAGAAGCTGTAGATGTCTATTTGCAAATTTTGAAGCAGATGGCCCGTGACTGCAATTTTCAACCAGTCACTGCTACTCAGTACCAGGACGAATACGTTAGAGATGCATTCATCAGCGGTCTCGCTAATAGTCGAATAAGACAGCGGCTCTCGCCTCTTAGAAAATATAACGCTTACGCTGGATCAAGCGTACAATCAAGCCCGATCACTAGAACTGGCTGAACAGCAATCAGCATCCAACATGGGAACTGGCCTTCATTTTTCGGAAGTAGCTGCTATAAAAGAAAACAATTTGGACACACCCGACGAAGTAGTAGCTACTACATCAAAACAATGCTATTTTTGTGGAAACAACTGGCATCCAAGAATGACTTGTCCTGCTAAAGATGTAGAATGTTCCAAATGTTCTAAACATGGTCACTACGCTCGTGTATGTAAATCATCGAGGTTAACCAAGCCAGAATAAAGAAAACTTCAAGCAGAAGTCGTCTGCGTCCACTTACTCGGCTACAATCATCACAGCAGCAGCTCCTAGCAGTTTACAAAAGTCAACTGTGGACATTTTAGTCAACAACGTGCAGCTGAAAGTTTTGATAGATCTTCTTTAAGCTTGATCAATCAATCACTTATCAAAAAATGTAACTTATTAAAATTTTCTTTTAATAAGTTACATTACGCCATTAAAATTTTCCCTTACAAAGGGAAAATTTTAATGGCGAATTCATCTCTTACGACTGAAGTAACCGAAAGGTAAACTTGACTTTATCAGAAAACCATCATGACAATATAGAAATGCTCATTATGAAAAACCTATGTGCAGACGTTATTATTGGTCATGATATTCTACAAAAGCATTCCTCTCTAGAAATCGCTTTCAATGGTTTACGTCCTCCACTGAAAATTTTATTGTTTCATCAGTTGCAAGTGTGGCACCAGTTTCCATATTCTCTAATTTAACTTATCAGTTGCAAGTGTGGCACCAGTTTCCATATTCTCTAATTTAACTTCATCAGTTGCAAGTGTGGCACCATTTTCCATATTCTCTAATTTAACTCCAGACTGCAAGCCCACAATCATAAAATCTAGGAAACATACAAGAGAAGACACAGCTTTCATGAACGACGAAGTAAGGAATATGTTAGAGGAGCAAATTATAGTCACCATGGCGGTCACAAGCTTTCGTCGTACGTGATGGTAAACGAAAACCTCGTATGGTTATCGACTCTAGAACGATAAACAAATATACTTTGCTTGACGCTTATCCACTTCCAAGAATTGAAGATATTATTTCTAAAGTGTCGGAAAATGAAGTCTTTAGCGTCATAGACTTAAAGAGTGCATACCACCAAGTACCTATCGTTGAGTCGGAAAAACAATACACTGCTTTTGAAGCTGGGGGAAAACTCTACGATTTCCTCCGCATTCCTTTTGGAGTAACTAACGGAGTATCTGGATTTCAAAGAAACATTGATAATATTGTTGAACAAGAAAACTTAAAAGGAACCTATCCCTACTTGGATGACGTCACTATCTGTGGAGTAGATCAAGCTGAACATGATGAAAACCTTATGAAATTCATGGCTGCAGTGGAAAAATATAACCTAATCCTGAACAAAGAAAAATGTAAGTTCTCCTTAAAAACTGTCAACTTACTTGGTTATGTTTTTTNTGCCCAAAAAAAAATAATAGTATCTGTCTGGTCCCTACCTATCATTGAGTCGGAAAAACAATACACTGCTTTTGAAGCTGGGGGAAAACTCTACCATTTCCTCCGCATGTCTTTTGGAGTAACTAACGGAGTATCTGGATTTCAAAGAACCATTGATAATATTGTCGAACAAGAAAACTTAAAAGGAACCTATCCCTACTTGGATG
>JAAEEI010006591.1:9736-28143 GCA_012654025.1 Pachypsylla venusta
CCTTTGTATCAAATTTCAGCTTTCTCGCTCATCCCGAAGTGGTACTTCTCAATTCCGATTTTTTGGTGGTGAAAACCGTCCATAAATCGGATAGAAACCGAAAATTTTCAAATTTAATATTTTTTATGGGGTTTTTATATACTATTTTGGGGGGGTCTATTCTCGGTCATTTTTCGTTATCTCTTTTAGTTTGACCAGAAAAAAATTGCAAAAAGACCCGCTAAATAACGTCATTTTTGGCGGTAACTTGCTCCCACTTGAAATTTAAATTTTTTCCTTTCTTATTACGCACCTGCATACTAAAAGGAACCTGCGTGCCAAGTTTCAAGTCTCTACGTTTAGCCATCGTGGAGCTACGTTGATTATCAGTCAGACAGTACGTCAGTATACCAACTGGGCTTTGCGTTTTATAAGTATACATAAATGGCCCATTCAAATGACAAAGTTGTCCAGGACTAAATTCCCGATATTTTTTTTCTATGTAAGTTTTTCATACGGTGTACAGATTACCGTCGGGACCGCGCTCAACGTAGTGATTCGGAGAAACTCTCTCGTTTTTATGGAGCAAAACTGTGTTCTATTTCACCAAAACTACCTTTGTTCTGCTTCTTGGAGTTTTTTTTCAGTTGCTTGGCGATGAAAACTTGACAGTGGAAACAGGAGCACTGTCCAATGATTTTCCGCTTATAAAGCACTTTTCCCCAGTAAAAACTTTTTTCTCGTGCTACTTCCACAAACCCTAGAGAACGACTGAAGAATGTGCAACGTAGCAGATGCGAGTTTTGGAAGGTAGTCGCAGAGTGACATTGCTTTCAATTCCCAATGTCCCTCTAAACGCTACGAATTAAATATATATCTGTCCGAGCGAGTTCCTCCGTACCGCCACGTTGAGCGCGTTCCCGACGGTGATCTGTATATCGTACGAAAAACTTGATTGAACAAAAGGTGTCGGAAATTAAGTCCTCTACAACTTTGTTATTTCAATGTGCCACTTATTGTTAAAGTTGAAAATACTGCGCCACTATCCGAATTTCGCTCACTTGCTTATAATTATAAAAGCATTAAATAATGTTTTCAGTTGCTTGTTGATATTAAATATATATCCGTACGAGCGAGTTCCTCCGTACCGCCACGTTGAGCGCGTTCCCGACGGTGATCTGTATATCGTACGAAAAATTTGATTGAACAAAAGGTGTCGGAAATTAAGTCCTCTACAACTTTGTTATTTCAATGTGCCACTTATTGTTAAAGTTGAAAATACTGCGCCACTATCCGAATTTCGCTCACTTGCTCATAATTATAAAAGCATTAAATAATGTTTTCAGTTGCTTGGTGATATTAAATATATCGTCCGAACGAATTCCTTAAATAATGTTTCCCATGTGAATTCCATTATTTCTGCTGAACTAATTGCAATTTTACTTTGTCTACAAAAATTAAAAGAGGTCCCTTTCACCAAGTCTTTGTTGGTGACGGACTCTCTTAGTGCCCTTAACGCCATTTCTAACCCCAACTGTATCGATCCCATCATTTCGAAAATATACTCAGTTTGGTCTGATATCATCAATAATTCAAAAGATATAGTTCTCCTCTGGTGCCCTTCTCACTGTGGCATCACGGGTAATGAAATAGTCGACCGAGCTGATAGATCTCCACCTTCAGAGTCAAATTTTAATCTGTGTTCTCCTCTTGACTTCCGGCCTTTAATTGAAAAAATTCTCCTACGCATGTGGCAGGCGTCTTGGGATCTTGTTGGTTCCAACAAACTAAAGAGCATCAAGCCAATCATATGCGCATGGTCCACTAGCAATAGGGATACTCGTGCTGAGGAGGTTGTTTTGGCCAGGATGAGGATTGGCCAGGATGAGGATTGAGAGATCTCCTCCACCCGTTTGCCGTTGTGGCGAGCCTCTAACTGTGCGCCACATCCTGTCCTGTCCACTAAATAGCCGCCTCAGGCGCTCATTTTCACATGAAATTACTCTGGCCGATGATGAGCAAGGTGTGTCCACCTTGCTCAGATACCTTAAATTGGCTAAACTATTTGATAAAATCTAATATGTTTTAGAGGAATCGGCGCGAAGGACATAGCTTTAGCTATCAGTTAAAACGCCTAATGCACAAAAAAAAATAATAATAATAAATAAATAATGTTTTTTCAACAATATTGTTAGTATAAAGATTGTAGATAATTAAATTTTCTACAAATTTATTTTTGATCTTTTTTGTCGAGAAATGCGAAATAAGCGCGCAAATCGACAAAAACATGAAATCAAAGATGGCGGATACTTCCGGTCATTATATCACCAGACTATTCCCTCGTCATCTTGCTTGCAAAGAGCACTAAACTGCGTCAAAAGTTTACTCTGGTAGAGAAAGTGAACCTTCACCTTACGTACTACGCAGAACTGAACTAAACTCTGTTTTCCCCTCACTGCTATCTTTATTTCCCAGACAATAGTCTACTAGTCTTGTCTTGACTCTGGACTTAACGAAATAATAATATTAATTCTCAAACTGATCACAAAAAAAAGCTAAAAACTAATATTTTTCATGATAAAATTGATATCCTAGATTAAAATTCAAAAGGTATAGTAAGAGGGTACCTAGTGCCTACACTAACCAATTTGCTTATGTTACAATACTCGTTTCTTTATTAAGTTCCTAGGTAGTAGGATAGTAAGAGGGTACCTAGTGCCTACACTAACCAATTTGCTTATGTTGCAATACTCGTTCCTTTATTAAGTTCCTAGGTAGTAGGTACCTACTTGTACACTTTCCTAAATTAGATTTTACAACATACTGTGAAGAGTTGGGGACCCCGTCAAAATGATATGTTTTTTCAATTCTCAACCAAGAAATGTCGAAATATCTAGTGTGAGTTGTCAAAGCGCGGGGCCCGTAGCACGTGATACAAGTGCTACTATTGTTAATCCGGTCCTGAGTGTAGTTGGTACGTGGGGGATATACTGCTAAATGAAGAAAAATAAGATAGTCACAACAAATAGTTTTGTCATATACCTAATACCCAGAGGGATCTTCAATATTATTACCTCCTTTTGTAAACTAAACCTAAGAGAACAGCACAAAATAATTATGTCAGTGTTCAATTATTGTTTCAAGTTTACAATGAATATTATTACCTCCTTTTGAGTAAGTAAACTATATTTTATAATTAAATTACAGAGAACATAATTTTCTAAAGTGCAAGTCCTACGTAAGATGGGCGGATCTCAAGCTTTTCGAATTTTCCGTTTGAACCTATTTTGAACAGTTTGGGTGCCCGCATTCATTTTATCTTTCATAAACCTGTAACCGAAAAGTCAATGAAATATGATGTAAAGTTTTTGCTATTTTAATAAAGTTGAAACTTTGGGTGCACGCGGGTATAAGTGTTTCTCAACGTGGGCGATTTATCATTTTGGTGTGGGCGAAGATTAGCAGGGAGTAAGGAAGGAGAAGAAAAAAAGACAAAAATTAAAAACACACATGTGCCAACGTCTATGGTACGTTGAATACACCAGTTCCCGTTAAATCACTGAAGTTAAGAAACGTCCAGTGAGGTTGTACCAAGTAGGTGCGCACGTAGGTTTGCGCCCTCGTGATGCTGGTTGTTTTTCCGGCAAAACCTAGGCTGTGTGAGGTCAAAAAACTCGTCTTTTATTTTTGGCAGGAAATAATCTGGGCTGCCACAATTTTAGAGGAGACAGCCAAGGCCGCGGAAAATTCCTTAATTTTTCACATTCAATGAAAATGTGCATTCTGAAAATCGCGAGGATTAAGAACGTAGCATTTGCTCTATCTAACCCAGAATCAAGATATTTTATGCCACCTTTGGGGAGGGGGCAGGGCCGGATCCAAGGGGGCGAAAGGGGCGATCCCCACCCCTCCAGAGGCCAAATTTATTTTTTTCATTGAGACAACAAAAAAAAAACACACATTCTGGTATCATTTTTCTATGTCTATATAGGAACCTTAATTATATCTGATATTTCCATTCAATAATCAATATCCCAACCCTATCTATCTATATGTGCGAGGTGTGGCTATTAAGTTCGTAGACTCGAGCCGCTACGTAAAAGCTGGGCATGCTAGGAAGATATGATGAACATGTTTGGACAGCTTCAAGTCTTGTATTTTGATTGATAGGTGTCGCATGCCTGTACTGTAATTAGTTCTGTTGTGATAGCCCGACGCGCAAGACACCTTTTTTAATTTTGCCGGAATTATGATTGATATAAACGTTGAGCAACGAGTGATTATTAAATTTTACGTAAAACTTGGTAAAAGNCCAATCACCGATATTTTCTCCGCCCTACCGACATAACGTTTATCGTTACAACGATACTTTTTCAATCAATCAGAGTTGATTATTTTCTCCAATCACCGATATTTTCTCCGCCCTACCGACATAACGTTTATCGTTACAACGATACTTTTTCAATCAATCAGAGTTGATTATTTTCTCCAATCACCGATATTTTCTCCGCCCTACCGACATAACGTTTATCGTTACAACGATACTTTTTCAATCAATCAGAGTTGATTATTTTCTCCAATCACCGATATTTTCTCCGCCCTACCGACATAACGTTTATCGTTACAACGATACTTTTTCAATCAATCAGAGTTGATTATTTTCTCCAATCACCGATATTTTCTCCGCCCTACCGACATAACGTTTATCGTTACAACGATACTTTTTCAATCAATCAGAGTTGATTATTTTCTCCAATCACCGATATTTTCTCCGCCCTACCGACATAACGTTTATCGTTACAACGATACTTTTTCAATCAATCAGAGTTGATTATTTTCTCCAATCACCGATATTTTCTCCGCCCTACCGACATAACGTTTATCGTTACAACGATACTTTTTCAATCAATCAGAGTTGATTATTTTCTCCAATCACCGATATTTTCTCCGCCCTACCGACATAACGTTTATCGTTACAACGATACTTTTTCAATCAATCAGAGTTGATTATTTTCTCCAATCACCGATATTTTCTCCGCCCTACCGACATAACGTTTATCGTTACAACGATACTTTTTCAATCAATCAGAGTTGATTATTTTCTCCAATCACCGATATTTTCTCCGCCCTACCGACATAACGTTTATCGTTACAACGATACTTTTTCAATCAATCAGAGTTGATTATTTTCTCCAATCACCGATATTTTCTCCGCCCTACCGACATAACGTTTATCGTTACAACGATACTTTTTCAATCAATCAGAGTTGATTATTTTCTCCAATCACCGATATTTTCTCCGCCCTACCGACATAACGTTTATCGTTACAACGATACTTTTTCAATCAATCAGAGTTGATTATTTTCTCCAATCACCGATATTTTCTCCGCCCTACCGACATAACGTTTATCGTTACAACGATACTTTTTCAATCAATCAGAGTTGATTATTTTCTCCAATCACCGATATTTTCTCCGCCCTACCGACATAACGTTTATCGTTACAACGATACTTTTTCAATCAATCAGAGTTGATTATTTTCTCCAATCACCGATATTTTCTCCGCCCTACCGACATAACGTTTATCGTTACAACGATACTTTTTCAATCAATCAGAGTTGATTATTTTCTCCAATCACCGATATTTTCTCCGCCCTACCGACATAACGTTTATCGTTACAACGATACTTTTTCAATCAATCAGAGTTGATTATTTTCTCCAATCACCGATATTTTCTCCGCCCTACCGACATAACGTTTATCGTTACAACGATACTTTTTCAATCAATCAGAGTTGATTATTTTCTCCAATCACCGATATTTTCTCCGCCCTACCGACATAACGTTTATCGTTACAACGATACTTTTTCAATCAATCAGAGTTGATTATTTTCTCCAATCACCGATATTTTCTCCGCCCTACCGACATAACGTTTATCGTTACAACGATACTTTTTCAATCAATCAGAGTTGATTATTTTCTCCAATCACCGATATTTTCTCCGCCCTACCGACATAACGTTTATCGTTACAACGATACTTTTTCAATCAATCAGAGTTGATTATTTTCTCCAATCACCGATATTTTCTCCGCCCTACCGACATAACGTTTATCGTTACAACGATACTTTTTCAATCAATCAGAGTTGATTATTTTCTCCAATCACCGATATTTTCTCCGCCCTACCGACATAACGTTTATCGTTACAACGATACTTTTTCAATCAATCAGAGTTGATTATTTTCTCCAATCACCGATATTTTCTCCGCCCTACCGACATAACGTTTATCGTTACAACGATACTTTTTCAATCAATCAGAGTTGATTATTTTCTCCAATCACCGATATTTTCTCCGCCCTACCGACATAACGTTTATCGTTACAACGATACTTTTTCAATCAATCAGAGTTGATTATTTTCTCCAATCACCGATATTTTCTCCGCCCTACCGACATAACGTTTATCGTTACAACGATACTTTTTCAATCAATCAGAGTTGATTATTTTCTCCAATCACCGATATTTTCTCCGCCCTACCGACATAACGTTTATCGTTACAACGATACTTTTTCAATCAATCAGAGTTGATTATTTTCTCCAATCACCGATATTTTCTCCGCCCTACCGACATAACGTTTATCGTTACAACGATACTTTTTCAATCAATCAGAGTTGATTATTTTCTCCAATCACCGATATTTTCTCCGCCCTACCGACATAACGTTTATCGTTACAACGATACTTTTTCAATCAATCAGAGTTGATTATTTTCTCCAATCACCGATATTTTCTCCGCCCTACCGACATAACGTTTATCGTTACAACGATACTTTTTCAATCAATCAGAGTTGATTATTTTCTCCAATCACCGATATTTTCTCCGCCCTACCGACATAACGTTTATCGTTACAACGATACTTTTTCAATCAATCAGAGTTGATTATTTTCTCCAATCACCGATATTTTCTCCGCCCTACCGACATAACGTTTATCGTTACAACGATACTTTTTCAATCAATCAGAGTTGATTATTTTCTCCAATCACCGATATTTTCTCCGCCCTACCGACATAACGTTTATCGTTACAACGATACTTTTTCAATCAATCAGAGTTGATTATTTTCTCCAATCACCGATATTTTCTCCGCCCTACCGACATAACGTTTATCGTTACAACGATACTTTTTCAATCAATCAGAGTTGATTATTTTCTCCAATCACCGATATTTTCTCCGCCCTACCGACATAACGTTTATCGTTACAACGATACTTTTTCAATCAATCAGAGTTGATTATTTTCTCCAATCACCGATATTTTCTCCGCCCTACCGACATAACGTTTATCGTTACAACGATACTTTTTCAATCAATCAGAGTTGATTATTTTCTCCAATCACCGATATTTTCTCCGCCCTACCGACATAACGTTTATCGTTACAACGATACTTTTTCAATCAATCAGAGTTGATTATTTTCTCCAATCACCGATATTTTCTCCGCCCTACCGACATAACGTTTATCGTTACAACGATACTTTTTCAATCAATCAGAGTTGATTATTTTCTCCAATCACCGATATTTTCTCCGCCCTACCGACATAACGTTTATCGTTACAACGATACTTTTTCAATCAATCAGAGTTGATTATTTTCTCCAATCACCGATATTTTCTCCGCCCTACCGACATAACGTTTATCGTTACAACGATACTTTTTCAATCAATCAGAGTTGATTATTTTCTCCAATCACCGATATTTTCTCCGCCCTACCGACATAACGTTTATCGTTACAACGATACTTTTTCAATCAATCAGAGTTGATTATTTTCTCCAATCACCGATATTTTCTCCGCCCTACCGACATAACGTTTATCGTTACAACGATACTTTTTCAATCAATCAGAGTTGATTATTTTCTCCAATCACCGATATTTTCTCCGCCCTACCGACATAACGTTTATCGTTACAACGATACTTTTTCAATCAATCAGAGTTGATTATTTTCTCCAATCACCGATATTTTCTCCGCCCTACCGACATAACGTTTATCGTTACAACGATACTTTTTCAATCAATCAGAGTTGATTATTTTCTCCAATCACCGATATTTTCTCCGCCCTACCGACATAACGTTTATCGTTACAACGATACTTTTTCAATCAATCAGAGTTGATTATTTTCTCCAATCACCGATATTTTCTCCGCCCTACCGACATAACGTTTATCGTTACAACGATACTTTTTCAATCAATCAGAGTTGATTATTTTCTCCAATCACCGATATTTTCTCCGCCCTACCGACATAACGTTTATCGTTACAACGATACTTTTTCAATCAATCAGAGTTGATTATTTTCTCCAATCACCGATATTTTCTCCGCCCTACCGACATAACGTTTATCGTTACAACGATACTTTTTCAATCAATCAGAGTTGATTATTTTCTCCAATCACCGATATTTTCTCCGCCCTACCGACATAACGTTTATCGTTACAACGATACTTTTTCAATCAATCAGAGTTGATTATTTTCTCCAATCACCGATATTTTCTCCGCCCTACCGACATAACGTTTATCGTTACAACGATACTTTTTCAATCAATCAGAGTTGATTATTTTCTCCAATCACCGATATTTTCTCCGCCCTACCGACATAACGTTTATCGTTACAACGATACTTTTTCAATCAATCAGAGTTGATTATTTTCTCCAATCACCGATATTTTCTCCGCCCTACCGACATAACGTTTATCGTTACAACGATACTTTTTCAATCAATCAGAGTTGATTATTTTCTCCAATCACCGATATTTTCTCCGCCCTACCGACATAACGTTTATCGTTACAACGATACTTTTTCAATCAATCAGAGTTGATTATTTTCTCCAATCACCGATATTTTCTCCGCCCTACCGACATAACGTTTATCGTTACAACGATACTTTTTCAATCAATCAGAGTTGATTATTTTCTCCAATCACCGATATTTTCTCCGCCCTACCGACATAACGTTTATCGTTACAACGATACTTTTTCAATCAATCAGAGTTGATTATTTTCTCCAATCACCGATATTTTCTCCGCCCTACCGACATAACGTTTATCGTTACAACGATACTTTTTCAATCAATCAGAGTTGATTATTTTCTCCAATCACCGATATTTTCTCCGCCCTACCGACATAACGTTTATCGTTACAACGATACTTTTTCAATCAATCAGAGTTGATTATTTTCTCCAATCACCGATATTTTCTCCGCCCTACCGACATAACGTTTATCGTTACAACGATACTTTTTCAATCAATCAGAGTTGAATTTTTCTCCAATCACCGATATTTTCTCCGCCCTACTGACATAATATTTATCGTTACAACGATACTTTTTCAATCAATCAGAGTTGATTATTTTCTCCAATCACCGATATTTTTCACCACCCTACCTAATATTGCAAAATGTTTTTTTTTTTAAAAAAAAAATAATAATAATAATAATTAGGAGTGAAATGGGTGGAAAAAAACCTAAATCATCTTGGAGGCGGTAATCCTTCTTTTCAGTCTTAGAGTCAGTGATGTTCGGCGTACGGATTCATTCGTATTTGTACGGAAATTCTGACCTTAGCATACGGAAAGAAGTCTAATCCGTACGCGAAATGTACGGAAAACTACGGAATCTGGTACCTAGATACTGGAACTTGAACCCAAACCGCCTAATTACAAGTCTACTTTGTTTACCACTCGAGCACTGCGGTTAGTCTGCGTTCTACTCATGCGTGCGCATGTACAGAAACGGATTTTCGTCCGACTTACATATACCATAAAAGTGGTTTTACCCGTATAATCACGAAAAAAAACTTTCTTAACGAAAGAGACACTAGAAACGTATAATTTTGTCTTTTTCGTTATAACACTTATAACATCTTCATGAATAGCTGGGTTTAACAATTTGCAGTGTTTTAAAGCATGTACGGAAATTTCATCAAAAATAACGAAATGTTTACTATTGGGTACGGAATTGCTCACTTGAGTTCCGAACATCACTGCTAGAGTTCCGAACATCACTGCTAGAGATTGGTGAGTTGGTGAGGTAAATGAAGAAAAGAGTTGATTCATCTCGGTGAGCGGGATCGTATAGAACAAATAATTGAATCCTTCATTACAATGTTAGAGTACAAAATAAAATTGGTGAGTTGGTGAGCGAAATGAATGGAGAGCAAGACTTGATTCATTTCGGTGAGCGGGATCGTATAGAACAAATAATTGAATCCTTCATTGCAATGTTAGAGTACAAAATGAAATTGACGAGTTGGTGAGCGAAATGCATGAAGAGAAAGACTTGATTCATCTCGGTGAGCCAGTTCGTATTGAATGAATCATTGATTCTTTCATTGCAGTTTTAGAGTGCAAAATGAAATTGTTGAGTCGGTGAGCGAAATGCATGAAGAGCAAGACTTGATTCATCTCAACAAGCCAGTTCGTATTGAACGAATCATTGATTCTTTCATTGCAGTTTTAGAGTGCAAAATGAAATTGTTGAGTTGGTGAGCGAAATGCATGAAGAGCAAGACTTGATTCATCTCAACAAGCCAGTTCGTATTGAACGAATCATTGATTCTTTCATTGCAGTTTTAGAGTACAAAATGAGATTGTTGAGTTGGTGAGCGAAATGCATGAAGAGCAAGCCTTGATTTATTTCGGTCAGCTAGATTCTAGTGAACGAATTTTTTATATGAAGGAAGAGTCTCATCTCTATTCTTTAATGGCAACAAGACATGTCAGAATGATTGCTCACAGAATCTAAAAAGAGAAAAATCCAAAAGTTATTTTTTAGATAAATCGCTACAGGTGTCATATAAGCGGCGGGGCAACTCTATTGTTCAAAAGTAATTTATTTTTTGTACGCTAGAAGTTTCTTTAAAAATCTTCTACTTACAACAGCAGGTAATATGCACCACAAAGCAAATAAAAGCAGAAATATTTATACTGTATCTTCTTCCCTGAAATTATAACACTGAGAGTTAACGAGTTTGAATTTTGATATTTGCGGATTCATTTGAATTTAAGTCTCTCTACCTTCATGCGAGATTTCAGCGTCTTAGCAGTTGAAACTATTTCTTCCCTGAAGCGGAACCGTTTTGGAACACTGGTAGTCAAAGAATGAATATATTTAATTTCCATTTAATTGCATGTAAATATCTTCCCTCGTGCAAGATTTCAGCGTCCTATCAGTTTAAACGAGTTTTCGAGTATCTCTTTTCTAAAGCGGAACCGTTTTGGAGTACCCGGAGTGAAAAAGTTCAAATATAAATTATTTCCTGCTTAATTGTATGTAAATATCTAACTTTATGCAAGATTTCAGCGTTCTAACAGTTGAAACTGTTTTCGAGCATTTCCTTCCCTAAAGCGGAACCGTTTTGGAGCACCAGGAGGGTAAGGGTTCAAATATAAATTATTTCCTGCTTAATTGCATGTAAATATCTAACTTTGTGCAAAATTTCAGTGTTTTATCAGTTAAAACTACATTATAATACGTTGTATTGTCTTCCCTAAAGCGACACCGTTTTGGAGCACTTAGAGTTAAAAAGTTCAAATTTTCGGATTTTTCCCTTTACGTGGATGTCAATTGCTAACTTCATGCAAAATTTCAGCGCTCTAGGTATACGGGAAGTGCCTGAAACTTTTGATGATGAGTGAATCAATCAGTCAGTCAGTCACAGTGAGTATCCAAAAGTACAAACTTTGAAATTACCTATCTCCTGTCCGGGTTAACATCAACTTTTGAAGTTTATCCTGTAGTATTGTACTATACTACGGAATGTATGTTCAAAATTTCAATGACCTATCTAATGTAGAACCGGATATCTGACGGTGTGAAAATCTGGTGAATTGCATCGTGTAAAGATACACCGGTGCTTTCCGGAACTTGGCTTTTCGCACTGCCGTGCGCTCTCATCTCTTCTCTTTAATGGCAACAAGACATGTCAGCATCATTGCTCACAGAAACTAAAAAGAGAAAAATCAAAAAGTTATTTTTTAGATAAATCGCTACAGGTGTCATATAAGCGGCGGGGCAACTCTATTGTTCAAAAGTAATTTATTTTTTGTACGCTAGAAGTTTCTTAAAAAATCTTCTACTTACAGCATGATAAACTTAACATCATTTCAAAATGTGAAAGAGAAAAACAGCTTCAAGACTTTTCTCAGCATCTACAGGGTCATTCAAAATGTGAAAGAGAAAAATAGCTTCAAGACTTTTCTCAGCATTCTACAGGATCATTTAAAATGTGAAAGAGAAAAACAGCTTCACGACTTTTCTCAGTATTCTACAGGGTCATTCAAAATGTGAAAAAGAAAAACAGCTTCAAGACTTTTCTCAGCATTCTACAGGGTCATTCAAAAAGTGAAAGAGAAAAACAGCTTCAAGACTTTTCTCAGTATTCTACAGGGTCATTCAAAATATGAAAGAGAAAAACAGCTTCAAGACTTTTCTCAGCATTCTACAGGGTCATTCAAAATGTGAAAGAGAAAAACAGCTTCAAGACTTTTCTCAGCATTCTACAGGGTCATTCAAAATGTAGAAGAGAAAAATAGCTTCAAGACTTTACTCAGCATTCTACAGGGTCATTCAAAATGTGAAAGAGAAAAACAGCTTCAAGACTTTTCTGAGCATCTACAGGGTCATTCAAAATGTGAAAGAGAAAAATAGCTTCAAGACTTTTCTCAGCATTCTACACGGTCATTCAAAATTTGAAAGAGAAAAACGGCTTCAAGACTTTTCTCAGCATCCTACAGGGTCATTCAAAATGTGAAAGAGATAAAAAGCTTCAAGACTTTTCATCATTCTACAGGGCCATTCAAAATGTGAAAGAGAAAAACAGTTTCAAGACTTTTCTCAGCATTCTACAGGGTCATTCATAATGTGAAAGAGAAAAACAGCTTCAAGACTTTTCATCATTCTACAGGGCCATTCAAAATGTGAAAGAAAAAAACACCTTCAAGAATTTTTATCATTCTACAGGGCCATTCAAAATGTGAAAGAGAAAAACAGCTTCAAGACTTTTCTCAGCATTCTACAGGGTCATTCAAAATGTGGAAGAGAAAAACAGCTTCAAGACTTTTCTCAGCATTCTACAGGGTCATTCAAAATGTGAAAGAGAAAAACAGCTTCAAGACTTTTCTCATCATTCTACAGGGTCATTCAAAATGTGAAAGAGAAAAACAGCTTCAAGACTTTTCTCAGCATCTACAGGGTCATTCAAAATGAGAAAGAGAAAAACAGCTTCAAGACTTTTCTCAGCATTCTACAGTATCATTTAAAATGTGAAAGAGAAAAACAGCTTAAAGACTTTTCTCAGCATTCTACAGCGTCATTCAAAATGTGAAAGAGAAAAACAGCTTCAAAATGTGAAAGAGAAAAACAGCTTCAAGACTTTTCTCAGCATTCTACAGGGTCATTCAAAATGTGGAAGAGAAAATAGCTTCAAGACTTTTCTCAGCATTCTACAGGGTCATTCAAAATGTGGAAGAGAAAAACAGCTTCAAGACTTTTCTCAGCATTCTACAGGGTCATTCAAAATGTGAAAGAGAAAAACAGCTTCAAGACTTTTCTCAGCATTCTACAGGTTCATTCAAAATGTGAAAGAGAAAAAACAGCTTCAAGATTTTTCTCAGCATTCTACAGGTTCATTCAAAATGTGAAAGAGAAAAACAGCTTCAAGATTTTTCTCAGCATTCTACAGGGTCATTCAAAATGTGAAAGAGAAAAACAGCTTCAAGACTTTTCTCAGCATTCTACAGGTTCATTCAAAATGTGAAACTCCACATAAAGCTGTTCAAAAGATATTCAGGTGGTCTCGGACTTTTGGGACACCCTGTAGAACATGCTAGTGCAAAAGTTTGGTCGCAATAACTCTGGCTCACATGGCCCCGCCACAAAATATATGGTTCAAAGTAAGCAAAGCCGTTCAAGTTCAGACATATAGCATCCCACAAAAGTTTGGTCGCAGTAACTTTAGCGGTCCTCAAAATATTGAGGAAAAGCGAAATTCCAAGATGCTGGCTCACATGGCCCCGCCACAAAATATGTGGCTCAGTGTAATCAAAAGTCATTCAAGTTCAGACGTATAGCATCTCTCACCAGCTCCGATGATGTCCCCAAGAGTGGATGAAAAACATCGTATTTTATCCTAATGTTAATTATTCCCATGGCAAAAATTTGAGAATTTTTGAGTAAATTACAAAAAAAATCTCTCTCGAGAATAAATCATCAATTATGGTTTAAATATAATTCTTCACATCCACCCACAATTATGAGTAGCTTTTCATTTTTCAATATCAGTCAGGCAAGTCACGTAAAGATTTTTTTTTTTTTTTCGTCTAAAGTAGATCCCAAGGAAAAAATGTTGACAAAATTTGGAGAAGTACCAAAAAAAAGACAGACTATATCAGCGGGGGTCGTGTTTTTGTTGATAAAAACAAAAAAAAATTACAATAATCCCTTGATTATGCCATTATGTTGGGGTTATATATTTTTCTTTTTAATTTGGCTTAACGTCTCTTTAACATCTATTGGTCATTCAAGATGGGGGTTTCACCCTCCATTCGCTGGAAACTTGCAAACCAGCTACCCACATTGACCTCACCCAGCCTGGGTTGGGCCGAAAAAAAGAGCTAACGATACGTGGTGTTCCCAGGCGGTCACCCATCCAAGTACTGACCACGCCCGACGTTGCTTAACGTTGCTTAACACGTTAAATACACCAGTGATCTGACGAAGTTCCCGTCAGATCACTGGTGTATTTAACGTGGTATGATCGTTGGCTTAAAAAAAGACAGTATTGGTTCTGTTAATGGAATTACTTGGTAAGAGGGGTATTCGTTACCGATCGGGTCATCATTAGGCGTCATAAAAGCCGGTTCTACGGACTGGGAAGTGGAAAACATACTATCTATTACAGTCTTAATTAAAGAGTCATTATTAGCTCTGGCTAGCTGACTGGAAACTGAAATTAAACTCTAAATTGTGGACTGGAAAATAAATTAAACTATCGCTGACTGGAAACTGAAATTAAACTCTAAATTGTGGACTGAAAAATAAATTAACTATCGCTGACTGGAAACTGAAATTAAACTCTAAATTGTGGACTGAAAAATAATCTATCGCTGACTGGAAACTGAAATTTAACTCTAAATTGTGGACTGAAAAATAAATGAAACTATCGCTGACTGGAAACTGAAATTAAACTCTAAATTGTGGACTGAAAAATAAATCAAACTATCGCTGACTGGAAACTGAAATTAAACTCTAAATGGAAAATAAATTAAACTATCGCTGACTGGAAACTGAAATTAAACTCTAAATTGTGGACTGGAAAATAAATTAAACTATCGCTGACTAGAAATTATTCTTCAAATTTCTAACTGGAAACTGATATAAAAATCTAAATTGCTGACTCGAAATTGAACTTTGACTTGCTGACTGGAAACTGAAATTGAACTCTGACTGAAAAATATCAGAATTAAGAATGTTGAGTATTTTATTTTAAAATACATTCTCCCAAGGGAATGTTTGTTCCTTTTCTATAAAGATTTTTTTTTTTTTTTTTGCTATGAAAGGTAAGGTTTTTCCTCACACAACTTCAACAAGGAATAGCTTTGTTTAGAAGTAATTTGATTTGTTTGACCTAAAAAGAACCTGTGAACCCAATATTATGTTTTATTACCAACACAAACGTATTTTCTTGTTCACATATAGGGTGATACAATAGTTATCAATTTTTATTTTCATTTAGTGAACGAGGTTTTATATATAAAATAGCGTCTCTACGAACAATGGAAGATTTCTCTCAGACTGCCCTTAAGGATAGAGAGTGGATTCTCTTCCATTCTTCCTGGTGGCAGGTTCATTGATAAGGTTAAATATCGCGATATTTAAGCTTTTAAATATCGATTACCAGCCAGTGATGTAAGGCGTACGAAACCTGCCGTTTTACGCCCTTGTTACCATGAACATTTTAAGCGGACAAACATGATGTTTGTCGAAAATATTAGGGCGCACATGAGCGCCAAAAAAGAACATAAGCGTACATATTTTTAAGATGTAATAAAAACCATTTCAATACTTTCCTTTTGAAAGTATAAGTAAAGTAAAAAAATCGCCAAGGGTGCCTTTCGATTGCACCCAAAATTTTCGGGACACAATTAGAGCCCTGATGGGACCTATATACCAAATTTTATCCAAATTATATACCAAATTTTATCCAAATCGGTCAACGCTAAGTGGCAAAAATGCCAATCACGGCGTTCGGCGGACAAACGATTTTTTTTTCTTTCATTTTTGGATTCTACGTATCTTGAAACGTATCATAACAAATTTTGAGGGTATTTTTTTTTTTTTTTTTTCGTGACGATTCTAAAGGTTCACGATTCTATTGAAAATAATAAACCAAAAAAATGGGGAAAAAGTAAATGAAAATGCCTAAAAATTGGAAAACCTATGGTCCGTGTGTATATATGTATACTTAATACGCATTTTTCCTTTTAATTGATTTGATTTGTTTTTTAGTTTTGCTCAATAGACAGGGTCTTTTTAAATTGGAAAATTGAAAAAAGTGGTTTCCTCCTTGCTTCGGCACTAGAGATTATGATCCCGGGATCCCGCCCTAAAATGGGTGAAATTTTGATCCCGGGATTCGCCATCCAATCCCGAGATTTTCGGGATTGACAGTGATATAATAAAAACAAACAAAAAACATACTTTTTTATTGAATTTCCAAGAAATGAGGCCCAAAAAGTCCCAATACATCAACTTTGAACGTTACATGAAAGTCGATGTACTGCCATTCAAGATCTTTTTAAATCCTTTTTTTTTCTTTGTGTAGACCGAATGAACCGATGACCGATGTGTTGTTTGTATGACTCATGCAAATTATCCAAAAATAGGTAGGTACCTTGCCTTTAGTAATAACTACCTAGTCTTTTGGTAATAACGACAGGGGCGTACACAAAAAAAAATTCGGGGGGNACCCTATATAGGACCGGTATCCGGAGCGGTTCGCCTAACCGTTCCTACGCCTCTGCCTATTAGGTGATGTTCTCTATCGTGCCCAAGATATAGGTTTTTTTTCTTCGAGAAATGTTTCTCCCTCCATATATAGTAAAGTTTTGGGCGTTTTTTTTCTTTCTTAAGCTACCTAGGTTAATTTTTTTTGCCTAAAACCGCGGCGCCCCCCCCCCCATCGGGCGGCCTTGTTTCAAAGTTACCAATATAATTAGGCAACAAGAAAAAATCCCACTGACCGATCGAAGGGAAAAATATTTATCTGAGACCTCAGATCGGTTCAATGAAAACCTGGTAACTCTCCTGTTAACATTTAAGTCTGTTAACTGTTAACTTGGTGAAACCCACCCAGCTTATTTTAGTTAAAAATGTAATTATTAAAAACTCAACTAGTTAACACATAACACAAACCACAAATAATAATTAAAAGCAAGGTAGGGTACAAGTACTTCAAAGTCGAAAATATGTAGAAAAAAGTTAAATCGCCCTAACTTTGCACTTTGTTATGTAAACCTTTCCCAAAAAGTGTTTTCTGCGTGACATTGAAAAAGAAGCACAGGGTTAGATGATATACACTCGCGTTTCACATTTGATGCCCTATCTCGAAAAAAATTCGGGGGGGGGGCTATAGCCGGCCAGCCCACCCCTTGTGTACGCCCCTGTCTCTACGAACAATGGAAGATTTCTCTCAGACTGACCTTAAGAATAGAGAGTGGATTGTCTTCCATTCTTCCTGATGGCAGGATCGAACTTACCACATTCTGGCTGCATCTAGTTTTTCACTACCAGAGCGTAAAAATATGAAAATATCGATATTTTTGACGTCATTGATAAGGTTAAATATCGCGATATTTAAGCTTTTAAATATCGATTCCCAGCCAGTGATGTAAGGCGTACGAAACCTGCCGTTTTTGTGTGAATTTGTTTACCTAAATTACGTCGAACGGCCGAAAATCCTTGCCGTACGCCGATATCACATCTTTCTAAAGAATTCATGAAATCCCCCTAAAAATATACATTTTTTTTGGGGGGGGGGAATATTTTTTCCTTATATTGCCCAAATATTGTCTTTGGCTAATCTCGGCCCCTCACAGCCCAAGCATTAGATTGGAAATTGAAGAAGTTGACCTTCCGGCCATCCATCCCAGTTCCATACATGAGTCACTTTTTTTTTTGTTTTAATTTGGCTTAACGTCTCTTTAACATCTATTGGTCATTCAAGACGGGGGTTTTACCCTCCATTCGCTGGAAACTTGCAAACCAGCTACCCACATTGACCTCACCCAGCCTGGGTTGGGCCGGAAAAATGAGCCAACGATACGTGGTGTTCAGCGAGGTAGTTACACCTTGTTCATCATCAGCCAGTGA
>JAAEEI010000065.1:1111-16488 GCA_012654025.1 Pachypsylla venusta
ATAAAATTGTGAATTAAACATTTAAAAGTGAGTTTTCTCGTATTTTCCACCATTTAATCGTGAAAATTAACCTTCTACTTTCAAATACACCACATTTTAAGTTTGTAAGTTGCTCAGAAAATAAATAACACTATCTGTCTGGTCCCAAAGTGGCCTTTATTTGAGCTCTACTATACGTGGTTTCTTTTTTTCATAACCTTTTGAAACAACTTGTATACTTTTAAAACATGTGCTGTCTATTTAATAGTAGAATTCACTAACTATTTTTATTTTAATTCTTAAATTTAATAAATATTCCAATAGATTAAGGCCTTTAGGAGTTAAAAGAATAAAATGAAGAATTTATAGTTCTAAGTCAACCATTCAACCAAGTGTTTTTGAACTTAAAATAATCCTTTTAGGTTTTTTTGCAAATAGAAACACATTAGGTACATAAATAATGTAGATGCAGATATTTGCAAAATATTTGCTTAATCCGATATCAAAATTATGATTATTTTTCTTACACACATAAATATATTGCTATAAATAACATGTTTTGTGAGAAACCTTGACTCCAAGACTAATCCTCTTTCAATGACAGCAATCATCAATAATATTATTGCTGACAGGAGTGTCAATAGTCTGCGAGCTGAGCGCTCAATTCAAACGTTTTGTACATTCAATAATAATGTAATATTCATAAAGCTTGCTATCTTCGTCTAGGTATAAAATATTATAAATGCACTTAGAACGCATTCAAACTTCTATCTCTAGCCAACGATCATACCAAGTTGAATACACCAGTTTCCGTCAGATAACTGGAGTTAAGCTACGTCGGGCGTGGTCAGTACTTGGATGGGTGACCGCTTGGAAACACCACGTATCTTTGGCTCATTTTTCAGGCCCAACTGAGGTCAATGTGGGTAGCTGGATTGCAAGTTTCCAGCGAATGGAGGGTAAAACCCCCTCTTGAATGAGGTCAATGTGGGTAGCTGGATTGCAAGTTTCCAGCGAATGGAGGGTAAAACCCCCGTCTTGAATGGGGTCAATGTGGGTAGCTGGATTGCAAGATTCCAGCGAATGGAGAGTAAAACCCTCGTCTTGGATGACCAATAGATGTTAAAGAGACGTTAAGCCAAATTAAAAAAAAAAGAGATTTCAAAGTTGAGTTGATACCGAGATAAAAAAAAAATTCAAAGTTGAGTTGATCCCGAGATAAAAAAAAAAATTCAAAGTTGAGTTGATCCCGAGATAAAAAGATTTCAAAGTTGAGTTGATACCGAGATAAAGAAAAAAAATTTCAAAGAAAAAATTTCAAAGTTTCAAAGTTGAGTTGATCCTGAGATATTTTAGGTGGGACATCAAAGTTCAACCTTTGCTTATAATTGACCGAACAAATTAAAAGTGTAGTTTTAAAATCACGAATTTTATTTTATTTGTCTGTCTCCCGAATAACTCTCGAATGCCTCATCCGATTTTGATGAACTTTGATATGGAGATTCATTGCATTTATATAGAATTAGATTATTAGTTTCTGGGTCCCATAGGGCCTCCTGAACGGTGGCCATTTCTACGATAACTCTCGAACTCCCGATTTTGATGAACTTTGGTATGGAGATTCATTGCATTTATATGGAATTAGATGATTCGTTTCTTGGTCCCAAAGGGCCCCCAAACGTTGGCCATTTCATGTGAGTGAGAACTAATGGACAATACCCAGAACTACTAGCCTGATTATAATTATCTCTTCATTTTGTTTATGTTGGGATTTAAAATTACAAGCAGAGCCGTAGCCAGGGTGAGGCGACTGAGGCACTCGCCTCGGGCGCCGTCATAGGGTGGCGCCAGCGACAAATTTGACACAAAAATATGAAAAAGATATAAACTTAGCGGACTTTATTGATGAGATCTCAGATTTGAAATACGCAGCAAAGTCATTTTTTCCTGATCACATTGGATCTGCAACGGTTTTAGAATTAATTCAGCTGATAAATGATTATAATCTGATAGAGTCGTATCCAAATGTTGAAATTGCATTCCGAATTTTGAACAATGCCCGTGAGTATAGCTACATGTGAACGCAGCTTCAGCAATCTGAAGCTCATAAAAAATTATTTAAGATCAACTATGGGTCAGGAAAGATTGACAAATTTTGCAATTCTGTCAATCGAATACGAGGTCGAGACGAATCACATTATAACTTTGACAATTGCTTTGTAACATATGGAAGATTTTTGATTTTGTATTTGTAGGTTTCATTAAGAATAAAGGCATGATTTTTTAATACGTTTTCCTGTTGAATAATTAATATGAGCTTTTTCGGCGGGGTGGAGGGGACGCTAGAATTTCAAATTGGCCTCGGGCGCCAGTAAAGCTCGCTACGGCTCTGATTACAAACCGGCTAAACATGCAGATTATACTAAATTAAGTGCAACATTGAGAGGGGCAAGTAACACAAGAACTGCATAATTAATATTGCATTATGCAGATTTATATTCATTTAATAGAATACAGCAACTTTAATCTTTTTATATATATAAAAAAAATATATTTATGCATTTTTGTTTTCTAGTTTAATTATTTCAGTCTGCCGGGTGTTAGATAGATATGTACTTCTCGCAGAACTAATCTTTATACAGGGTGTAACAATTGGTCACTACAAACCATACAATCAGGATGGTGTTAATTATTATCTTTATACAGGGTGTAACAATGAGCTACTTACAGTGCTGGATGTCACACCACCACACCTAATGGTAAGGGAATCACTAACACGCTAACTTCTTCCGACCTTGAATAACAGAGCTACTTGAAACCATACAATTAGGATGGTTTAATTATTATCTTTATACAGGGTGTAACAATGAGCTAATTGCAGTGCTGGATTTAAAGTATGTGTTGCCCTAAGCACTAAGTATCTTAGGACCCTTTTTTGATGTCAGTAAATTTTTATCTCGTAAATACAATTATTTTCGCAGTTATAGACATTAACAAAGAGAGATGAAGCCATACTCCCTAAATATGAATTAGTGAAAAATAACTATTTGGCAGTGAATATTATCTATTTGAATTATTTAAAACACATCACTATCAAACAAAGAATATTTACTAATTCAAAATTAGTGAACAAACCACCACACATAGAGATAAGGGAATCTCTAACACGCTAACTTCTTCCGACCTTGAATAACGTAAACATACATTTTCGAGAAAAAGAAGCAGCCTACTTGAAACCATACAATTAGGATGGTTTAATTATTATCTTTCTACAGGGTGTAAGAATTGGTCACTTCAAACCATACAATTAGGATGGTACCTTGAATAACGTAAACATGCCTTTTTTGATGTCAGTAAATTTTTGCTTTTTTTTTCGAAAATGCATGTTTGCATTTTCGAAAAAAAAGCAGCCTACTTGAAACCATACAATTAGGATGGTGTTAATTATTATCTTTCTACAGGGTGTAACAATTGGTCACTACAAATCATACAATTAGGATGGTATTAATTATTATCGTTATACAGGGTGTAACAATTGGCCATTGGAAACCATACACTTAGGATGATGTTAATTCTTTTAATAAACCAGTTTAAAATTTTAGTTTATACAGGCCAAAACTTTCAGATTATGATGGCTTAAAATTTTAGTTTATGCAGGCCTACAAATTTAGTTTACACAGGCCTAAAATTTATTTTATACAGACTTAAAATTTTAGTTTATAAATACAGGCCTAAAATTTATTTTATACATGCTTAAAATTTTGTATTATACAGGCCTAATATTTTAGATTATAGATTCCCAAAAATGGGGAAAGGGCTTTCCAACACAAAGACACACAAAGCCACGATATTTTTCTATTGGTTTATTATATTCAAGAATGAAACTTTGGAATCATTCTAGATAAAACAAAAAATACTTCTCTCAAAATTCGTATAAATATCCATTTGCCCACAGGTTTAAAAAAACTACCTTTAAAACATGTGCTGTTTTTATGCAGGCCTAAAATTTTAGTTTATTCAGGTCTAAAATTTTAGTTCATACAGACCTAAAATTTTAGTTTATGCAGGCTTAAAATTTCTTTTATGCAGGTCTGAAAATTTTAGTTTATACAGACCTAAAATTTTAGTTTATACAGACCTAAAATTTTAGTTTATACACGCCTAAAATTTATTTTATACAGGCTTAAAATTTGAGTTTATACGGGTCAAAACTTTCAGTTTATGCTTTCTTAAAATTTTAGTTTATACAGTCCTAAAATTTTAGTTTATACAGACCTAGAATTTTAGTTTATACACGCCTAAAATTTATTTTATGCAGGTCTAAAATATATTTTATACAGGCTTAAAATTTGAGTTTATACGGGTCAAAACTTTCAGTTTATGCTGGCTTAAAATTTTAGTTTATACAGGCCTAAAATTTTAGTTTATACACGCCTAAACTTTATTTTATGCAGGTCTAAAATTTATTTTATAAAGGCTTAAAATTTGAGTTTATATGGGTCAAAACTTTCATTTTATGCTGGCTTAAAATTTTAGTTTATACAGACCTAAATCTAACTTTATGTTTTTGGTGTAAAAACAGTTTGTTTTCAAATAAATTTATTTTTTCTACGGTTGTATGTAACAATTTTTTTAATTCAATTTCCATACCTTTAAACAAATTTATAAAACAAGCTTAGCAAAGTTTCCCAAAGACTGTTCCTCATGTATTTTATTAACTATACATTTAGTTTTAGGCCTCTTAGAAATGTTTTACTATAAAAGTTTTGCCTCAAAATTGTATACCATTAATGAATTTTCGGTACTAACTTTTTCCAATGCATGCATTTTTGAAATATTCATGGTGGTAATACTTATTGAAGCCCATACATAAATAATCTCATGTTTCTAGTTTGAGATTTTACTCTTGCGGATTTGGACTCCAATATGGGGTAGAGAATTTATAAACTATCCCATTGTACTACTTTTTAGTAGTACAATGAAGAATATTTCACTTTTTTCCGTTTTGCATAAATATTGTTTCGAAAGCCACTCTCAAAAATTTGTTCGTCAGTTTTTTTTTTTAAATGCATCACGGCACGAACCTACTTGGACAACCACTTGCTAAAATCTCGCTGGACGTTGCTTAACTTCAGTTATCTAAAGGTAACTGCTATATTCAACGTGCCATAGATATTTGAGAGTTGATTGGAGAAAAAGAATTTCAATTGGTTTATGCGAAATCTGGGTGTTTTTTTTTTTTTTTTTTTTTTNTTTTTTTTTTTTTTTTTTTTTTTTTTTGAAGCGCCCTCTTCTAAAGATTCTATTTCCAATCTTGTGTCGAAAAAGGGGGATGGAGTTGGATTCGAACCAACAGCCTCCTGATTACGAATCCACCGCCTCAAACAACTGAGTTACTGAGGCTGTTTATTAGTATTTTTCAAAACGGTCCAGATGACCCATCATAGGTACAGGGTGGTCCATTTTAATTAGGTACAACAGTCAAATATGTCGGATCCTATTAAAGATACTATGACCGAAATTTTCATAATATCGTTGATGAAATGTCAAGTTGACCTCCATGAATCTCTTAAGGTTCATCTCTTTATTGATAGATCTATTTTCAATGGATTTTTCCATTAAATTCTACACATTTTTCTTGACATTTTCCATTTATCGTGATGTCGGATCCTATTAAAGATACCTACTATGACCGAAATTTCTTAATATCGTGGAAAAAATGTCAAGTTGACCTCCATGAATCTCTTAAGGTTCATCTTTTTATGGATAGCTCTATTTTCAGTGGATTTTTCCATTAAATTCACAACTTTTTTCTTGACATTTTCCATTTATCGTGATGTCGGATCCTATTAAAAATACCTACTATGACCGAAATTTCATAATATCGTGGAAAAAATGTCATCTTTTTATGGATCGCTTTGTTTTCAATGGATTTTTCCATTAAATTCAACTCTTTTTTCTTGACATTTCCCATTTAACGCGATGTCGGTCAACTCATATTGACACATACTCTTCCGAATATAAAATTAGCTTAAACACATCTTAATCAAAATGTGACTGTCTGAAATAAAATTATTATTTTATATTTTTCTGTTGTCGGTTATTTCCACGAGAACTCCCGAACGCCTTATTTGATTATGCTGAAACTCACCTTTATACCAATCGGTCATCCAAATCGGTCAACGATAAGTGGCAAAAGTGCACATCACGGCGTACGGCGCGGCGAACGGCGGACAAACGGATTTTTTTATTCGATTTTTGGATTCTACGTACCTTGAAACGTATAATATCAAATTTTAAGTGGGGGGTAATTTGTTTTTTCCGTGACGATTCCAAAGGTTCATTATTGAAAATAATAAACCAAAACAGGTCAATACTGTGGCTTTTGCTGATAACTTCTTCCAATTCAAAGCTCTCCAAATTCGGTTCATTACAGCTATACCATAAGTACTAAGTACAATATGACCATTCCTATTCCTGGCAATTGAGAACAATGGCAGCATTGAAAGATATGTTCAGATCACTTGAAATTATTTCAGTCTGCCGGGTGTTAGATAGATATGTACTCCTCGCAGAACTAATCTTTATACAGGGTGTAACAATGAGCCACTTGAAATTATTTCAGTCTGCCGGATGTTAGATAGATATGTACTTCTCGCAGAACTAATCTATATACAGGGTGTAACAATGAGCCACTTGAAATTATTTCAGTCTGCCGGGTGTTAGATATGTACTTCTCGCAGAACTAATCTTTATACAGGGTGTAACAATTGGTCACTACAAACCATACAATTAGGATGGTGTTAATTATTATCTTTATACAGGGTGTAACAATGAGCTACTTACAGTGCTGGATGTCACACCACCACACCTAAAGGTAAGGGAATCACTAACACGCTAACTTCTTCCGACCTTGAATAAAGTAAACATGCCTTTTTTGATGTCAGTAAATTTTTATCTCGTAAATACAATTATTTTCGCAGTTATAGAGATTAACAAAGAGGGATGAAGCCATACTCCCTAAATATGAATTAGTGAAAAATAACTATTTGGCAGTGAATATTATCTATTTGAATTATTTAAAACACATCACTATCAAACAGTGAATATTTACTAATTCAAACTTAGTGAACAAACCACCACACATAAAGATAAGGGAATCACTAACACGCTAACTTCTTCCGACCTTGAATAACGTAAACATACATTTTCGAAAAAAAAGCAGCCACGTTATTATTATGCACTCATAAATGACAAGGAAGAGAAAATATTGCAAACAGCACAATGTTTCCTCTCAGTCTTCATTTTTCAAAATTTCGTATTTTGGGAGCTAGAAAAACGATTTTTTTTTTTTCATGAGACGTTTAAACTAATAGCAAACGATATGTCCTTTAAGCCAATTCTTCAGAAAGGAATTACCTAATTTTGGTTTATTATTGTCAATAATGAATCTTTGGAATCGTCACGAAAAAAAAAAAAACTAGTGGACGCAGCGCTTGGAATTCCTAAAGGAAAGGCCAACACAATTAATAAAATAAAAATAATTAAATTATTATTATTATTATTTATTGTGTTTCAGAGGTGTCTAACCTCTGACACATTACAATGAAAGTTAAATATTCCTATCTCTATTAAAATGAGAGAAAACCGGATAACATTATATTAGTAAAAGGGGGAATAATAGGTACTTACTGTGTTATACTTGTAATAATTAGCTGTAAAGGAAGGAAAGGCGTTAGTTCATGTACTCCTCTAGACTGTAGGGAGCGGTTTCTATAAGATGATTTTTTAGGTGTAACTTAAAATCTTTGAAGTTCATATTTTTGGTTACACTATTTTCTTTGTTATAAATTTTTATACCCTTATCCAAAAATGATTCCCCAGAATATCGATAGCCTGGAATGTATTAGATCTTTGGCATTTCTCGTATTGTACGAGTGTGCCATTGTCGGTAAAAGATGTTTATTTTTATGGATTAATAGGCACATATCTAATATTACCTGACTAATATTAAACATACTCTGACCGAAATTTCATAATATCTTGGAAGAAATGTCAAAGTGACCTCCTTGAATCCCTTAAAAGGTTCATCTTCAGGTTCAGCTCATTCAGCCCCAAAGAGGAATCTAGCTCACGAATATACGAATACGCCGATCGCTAAAAAGATTACATGTTAAATCTTATGATATAAGTTTAGGACTTTGAGGTATTTTAGCAATGAGACTACGCCCTGCTTATCATCGGCCAATGACAATTTGGCCGGGAGAGAACGTCTATGGTGGATGTGAAGAGGGCAGACGAGGACGTGGCTCACATTAAGGCGCTCACCACAACGACAGACAGGTGGAGGGGACTTGTCAAAAAGATGACTGTGAGTCAGCCTGGTGTGGCTAATCCTCATCCTGGTCAACACAACCTCCTCGGTACGAGTATCTCTGTAGCTAGTTCTTGACATTTCCCATTTAACGCAATGTCGGACAACTCTTATCGACACATTCTCTTCTCAGTATAAAATTTAGCTTAAACACAACTTAATCAAAATGTGACTGCCTGAAATAAAATTATTATTTTATATTTTTCTTCAGACGTCTGTTGTCTGTTATTTCCACGAGAACTAATAGCAATCGTTATGTGCTTTAAGCCAATTTTTCAGAAAGGAATTAATTTTGGTTTATTATTTTCAATAATGAACCTTTGGAATCGTCACGAAAAAAAAAATTACCCCTGCCCCCCTCAAAATTTGATATTGTACATTTTATGGTACGTAGAATCTAGAATCCAAAAATTGAATAAAAAAAAAATACGTTTGTCCGCCGCCTGCCGTGATGGGCACTTTTACCACTTAGCGTTGATCGATTTGCATGAAATTTCCCATCTGGGATCTAATTGTGCCCCGAAACTTTTGGGTGCAATCGAATACACCCTTAGCGATTTTTTTTCACAATGGTAAGAGCTAGAGATTTGAAATTTTGTATGTCTGTCATATTTGGGGTCTTAGTTAGTACCGAAACTTTTGGGTTCAATCAAATATACCGTTGGCGGTTTTCATTAATCCTGTCTAAAAAGAGAATGGTAAGAGCGAGAGACTTTAAATTTAGTAGGTATGTCAAATTTGAGTCTAATTACGCCCCAGATTTAGAATCTTCACGAGATACACCGCCTCATTTTTTTGCCCCCCCCCAAAAAAAAAATTGGGGGAGGGCAAAAAAGGTTCATTGTTTTTTTTTTTTTTTTCTTCAGAAAAATAATAAATCCATGTGTCACATTGGCAGAGTTTTTTAAACAGGTTTGTCGTTTTAAGGTGTTTGAGCAAGGTGATCACACCACGCCCATCATCGGTCGGGAAATTTCTGATGAAAACGATGGTCCGAGGCTCCCCGTAACGAAAAACGGTCGAGATGGAACCTTTCACAAAGGGAACTATGAGTAAGTCTGGTGTGACCAATTCTCATTATAGTATTACTATAGCATCCCCCGATCGCGGTTTTGACCGAGCATATTTTAAATGATGTATTTACTTTTTGCGATTTGTACCCCTTAAAATTAAAATTTTGCAAAATACTTTATTAGTGCACACTTACATGGTGCAACGAAGGTCCCTGCCAAATTTCAAGTCTGTAGCATTAATAGTTTCGGCTCTACGTTGATCAGATAAAGATAGGAAAAAGCAATGAATCCACTCAAATTGTCTCTATAAATGTTGACTTTTAATGCTCACTGATATAATATGTTTTAGTAGAACTTTTCTGAACATGCGCAAACTTAAATTTAATTAACCTTATATACAGGGTGATTCAGGTTGTTTATATCAAAGGAATAGGAGTTGAGAACATGAAAAAATAATAACTTTTTACAGGTGTGACTTTTTTGTTTAGACCTTAGCTTGAGAGTTATCGCTAAAAACGTGATTTTCTTTGATGAGCATAAATCCTTTAAAAATGGTCCGACTTTTAAAAATTAAAATGATTTGAAAAGCTAATTTTAAGCTGCATTTATTTAGTTTTACACATTTTCTTGCTCGGAATCAATGTAAAAAAATGGCGACCATTTGAAATTTTTGATACGTTCAGTTTTTGATGTCGAATGAATATTGCTGCCTAGGAGTGAAGTCAAGTTTGCGGTATCCATTTGTCTTCTCAAGTTGATTTTCTATTCCTTGAATGTAGTCAAGTTGATTTTCTATTCCTTGAATGTAGTCACCAGTGTTCATGATGACTGTACTTGTTCCTTCGTTTGAGTTATTCTTCCTAAATTGCTACCTCATCTTTGAACACAACTTCCTTTGCAAGCACTCTGAGAGTTAGTAGTTTTTTAAGTTGAATGAATTTTGCTCGCTAGGAGTGAAGTCAAATTTGTGGTATCCATTTGTCTTCCCAAGTTGATTTTCTATTTCTTGAATGTAGTCACCAGTGTTAGTGCTGACTGTACTTGTTCCTTCGTTTGTGTTATTTTTCCTAAATTGCTACCTCATCTTTGAATACAACTTCCTTTGCAAGCACTCAGACAGTTAGTAGTTTTTTAAGTTGAATGAATATTGTTCACTAGGAGTGGAGTCAAGTTTGCGGTATCCATTTGTCTTCTCAAGTTGATTTTCTATTCCTTGAATGTAGTCACCAGTGTTCATGCTGACTGTACTTGTTTCTTCGTTTGAGTTATTTTTCCTAAATTGCTACCTCATCTTTGAACACAACTTCCTTTGCAAGCACTCAGACAGTTCGTAGTTTTTTAAGTTGAATGAATATTGTTCACTAGGAGTGGAGTCAAGTTTGCGGTATCCATTTGTCTTCTCAAGTTGATTTTCTATTCCTTGAATGTAGTCACCAGTGTTCATGCTGACTGTACTTTTTCCTTCGTTTGAGTTATTTTTCCTAAATTGCTACCTCATCTTTGAATACAACTTCCTTTGCAAGCACTCAGACAGTTCGTAGTTTTTTAAGTTGAATGAATATTGTTCACTAGGAGTGAAGTGGTATCCATTTGTCTTCCCAAGTTGATTTTCTATTCCTTGAATGTAGTCACCAGTGTTCATGCTGACTGTACTTGTTCCTTCGTTTGTGTTATTTTTCCTAAATTGCTACCTCATCTTTGAATACAACTTCCTTTGCAAACACTCAGACAGTTAGTAGTTTTTTAAGTCGAATGTATATTGTTCGCTAGGAGTGAAGTCAAATTTGCGGTATCCATTTGTCTTCCCAAGTTGATTTTCTATTCCTTGAATGTAGTCACCAGTGTTCATGCTGACTGTACTTGTTTCTTCGTTTGTGTTATTTTTTCTAAATTGCTACCTCATCTTTGAATACAACTTCCTTTGCAAGCACTCAGACAGTTAGTGATGTCGAATGAATTTTGCTCGCTAGGAGTGAAGTCAAATTTGCGGTATCCATTTGTCTTCCCAAGTTGATTTTCTATTCCTTGAATGTAGTCACCAGTATTCATGCTGACTGTACTTGTTCCTTCGTTTGAGTTATTTTTTCTAAATTGCTACCTCATCTTTGAACACAACTTCCTTTGCAATCTCTCAGACAGTTCGTAGGTAAGGTATACTAGCTCTGCTGTGATCCTGACATCTCCACTTATATCATTTCTGCTTAATTTAATTCTAACATAATTTCTTATTCAAAGACGTTAGCTTTCAAGTTCCAGTACTATAATTCTCTAGAGATATTTTATAAATGTTCAAATGTTGCCATCTCTGTATGAGTGGAAGCTTATGAAAAGCTGCTTTTCTGTGTTTTCAACTGCATTTTAAGAAGTTTAAATGCATAACGTAATGTATAAGAAGTACAATTATTACGTTTTCACTGAAATGATTGTGCTTTTGTGATTGAGTCTTTGATAAATTTCAGGAGTTTCAAAAGTTAATTATATGTAAAAGTTCATTTCATTTAAAGGTAAGGTAATTTTTGACTCGTTTTTTGGGTACTTTTTCGGTGGTAAAAAAAATATAACCTTATTAAAAAGTTGTCCCATAGGAAGTTATTATGACATTTTTTCATATAAAAGTAAGTTGCTTAGTGCCAGCGTCTATGGCACGTTTAATACACCAGTTCCCGTTCGATCACTGAAGTTAAGCAAAGTCCAGCGAAGTTGTACCATGTGGGTGTTCACATGGGTTCGCGGCCTCGTGATGCTTGCTATTTTTTTGGCCCAACCCAGGCTGGGTGAGGTCAATGTGGGTAGCTGGTTTGCGAGTTTCCAGAGAATGGAGAGAAAAACCACCGTTTTGAATGACCAATAGATGTTAAAGAGACGTTATGCCAATTAAAAAAAAAAAGGTTAATATATTTTCATAGAATTTAGGCCTAAAATTTAGTAGTTCCTTGCTAATTCGCCGCGCAAGTACATAGAGAGCTGTAATCAAAAATGTCGTGAGAATCTGATTTTTCAACCTCTCCTTAAAAGTCTACTCAAAATTATGTTGTTTAGTGTGATCGGAAAAATGTGTGAAAATTTGATATTTTCAGATTCTGATGGCACAAATCCAAAGTTTAAGAAAGTCATGGACCTACCTATTAAAATATATATGGATATGTAGATCGAAAGGTGATCAGCCAACGACCATATCACGTTGAATACACCAGTTTCCGTCAGATCACTGAAGTTAAGCAACGTCGGGCGTGGTCAGTACTTGGATGGGTGACCGCTTGGGAACACCACGTATCGTTGGCGTATCATTGGCTGGGTGAGGTCAATGTGGGTAGCTGGTTTGCAAGTTTCCAGCGAATGGAAGGTAAAACCCCCGTCTTGAATGACCAATAGATGTTAAAAAGACGTTAAACCAAATTAAAAAAAAAAAAAGGTGATCAAATTTTATCCTAATTAAAATATTTACAACCCATCTACTATCTATTTATCTCAGTTGATTAAATTTTAGACATTTTGTGATGGGCAATAACTTTTGTGTCAGCTAATAAAGAACTCTGCCATTTTAGCACATGGATTTATTATTATAGTGTTGTTAACTCTGGTTTTTGATATTTTACACTTCAAGGTACGTCGTAAACGTAAAATTCAAAAATCGTATAAAAAATGTGTGTCCACACGTTGGAAAATTTTAATGAAATGAACTTCTCTAAAGGAGAGAAAAGTTTCGCTTTCCGTTCTCATATACAGGATGCGGCTATTAGTACTCCCACTTTTCAAAAAATCGTGGAAGAGGAAGTGATAGTTGAAGGAGGGTGGGGTTTGTGATATTCAACAAGAAATGACATCTAGTTTTTAGTTAGTACAAGGTATAGTTTGTACTCCACAGATCCAGTTCCTGATTGAAAAGTAATTTCAGTTGGGTTCACAACTTTAGGACTACATCATTAGCTTTATGCCAAAAAAAAATGGCCAGCGTCACGAAGGCGCGAACCCACGTGAACACCCATATAGAACAACCTCGCTGGGCGTTGCTTAACAACAGTGATCGAACCAGAACTGTTGCATTCAACGTACCATGGACGCTGGAGGAGAATATTTTCATGGAAATCGCCAGCGTCACGAAGGCGCTAACCCACGTGAACACCCATATAGAACAACTTCGCTGGGCGTTGCTTGTGTGATCGAACGGGAACTGTTGTATTCAACGTGCCATGGACGCTCGAGGAGAATATTTTCATAGTTTCAAAGTTTCATCATTAAAATTAATGGGAAAAAATAACAAATTTTGTTACAAATCAATAAAATTCTTCTTGTAATTTTGGCACATCCACTGAAAAGATTTGATTTTGCAATTTTGCACATCCACCAAAAAGCAGTTTTCTTTATATTTCAGAGCAATGTTCCTTAGTCAAGTTGGACTACCAACTTCTATCCTTGATGATAATCGAGTAAGCAAATTATCAATAGAGTAATATTTAATCCAAATATAAATATGCAGGACATACGAACAGTATGCATAAAATTTTACAGTGAATAAACAATAATATTAAGTAAGGAGAATGAAAATATTGGTAAATATTTTGATTCAGGTTTGACATATTGAAGAAGGTACTTGAGATTGAGAGGAAAGGGTTGTGAGTGTTGACAAAGAAAACAAAAATGTATTCAGGTAGATACACTGCCATTTCCTGGACAATAAATGTAGCCTTTCAAAGGTAGTAAGCTCTTCATGTGGGATATATTCAATCTACAGAGTGTCCCAAAAGTCCGAGGCCACCTGAATATCTTTTGAACGGCTTTATATCCCAAATTAAACCACCTGATGATGTGACCAATTTTTCAGGGGCGGGTCACATGTGGCACCTAGAGGGGGCCTTTTTAATACGAACCTCCATCTTGTGATACATTTTCAGAAAGAGAATAAAATTACAAGTACTTTGCAAAAAATTTCACACGTCTAGCGTGTTTGATTTCAAAATGGCGGCCATTTGAAATTTCTAAGATATGACTTCCAAGAGTGTTTAAAATTAGGCGAATTATTTCTGAAAGTAGGCGAAGTGTCTAAAATTAGGCGAACTATGTATAAAGGCAGTCTCCCCACCTTTGGTGTCCTATGCAATCATTCAGTATCCCATAGCAAATAATTCGCCTAGTTTTAGACACTCTTGGAAAATTCAAATGGCCGCCATTTTGAAAACAAACACGCTGGACGTGTCATTATTTTTGCAAAATATTTCGAATTCTATTGTTTTTCTGAAAATGTATCACAATATGGGGATTTGTATTTAAAAAACAAAAGTTGGACCCCTTGGGGTCCACAGGGGAACCGCCAGTGAATAGTTAGTCACACCATCAGGAGGTATAATGGTGGGCATAATACCGTGCAAAATTTCAAAACTCCACACTAAGCCGTTCAAAAGATATTCACGTGGTCTCGGACTTTTGGGACACCCTGTATATATCTCTCACAGTAGAGAGAATCCCATTCTTTGTATTGCTTATGCAAAACGTTCCAAACTCCCTGGATGTGTTTCAGAAAATATCGGGAATTGTCTTTTCTCTCTCACATTACGTTCTTTGTATGTAAAACAATATTAGGTATGCAACTTCTTTTAGTTTCCTCTCTGAGATTATATTCTCTCGGGCTCGTTTCGTTTTATTACCTCCGTATCATGCAAGCAACGAATACTTAGACTGAAAAAGGTTTTTTTTTTTTTTTTTTTTTTTTTTTTTTTTTTTTTGAGTTAGTTAAGGCGTTTTTCATCAAACTACTTAATATTCGAACCCTAAGTCTACAACAATATGCTACCCAACTCTTCTGCTACCCACCACCATCAGTTTCTGTGATAGACACGGAAATCAAATCTGGAATATTGACTTCAAGGGCTAGAAAGGGGTGAAAAATCTCCTTTTTCTGACAAATCGGTCATTTTTCTCCATTTGTTTAACTAATTAAATATGTTTTCCCCTTTCTTTCCCTCCCATATGTTTCTCCCTCCATAATGGTAGAATTCCGTTTTTTTTTTTTTTTT
>JAAEEI010006631.1:16869-28126 GCA_012654025.1 Pachypsylla venusta
AAGGAAATAAGAAAAGCCAAGATTTCCAGAGGGAAATAATTTTACCCCTAAAGTGTAAAGTTTTTCATTTGAAAGTTTTGTGAGAACAAAATGAACATTTGCTGCTACTGGATATTTTCAATTTTCATTCAATGCTTATGCTTACCTACCCGTCAGGGTTTCTAAGGTCCCCTACATTGCAAAAGTTTTTGGCTTCAGCGTGAATATTTTCTGACATTATTTGTGAAAGAAAATAACAGCTTTTATATTCTGTCAATAAATACAAAAGTTGTTCGGAGGGAGCAGTAAAATTAATATCGAAAATATGGGAGCTATAGCTCGTTGTTTATTGTTTATTCGTCAGCCAGGCCTAGTTCCAGAAAGCAACAATGTATCTGCACGAATCAACTGGCTCACTATGCACACCGTCAGATATCCTCATTGTTAACCCTCGGCAGCCAGGCCTAGTACCAGAAAGCAACAATGTATCTACACGAACCATTTCACCTGGTCCAGTATGCACACCGTCAGATATCCTCATTGTTAACCCTCAGCAGCCAGGCCTAGTTCCAGAAAGCAACAATGTATCTGCACGAATCATTTCACCTGGTCCAGTATGCACACCGGCAGATATCCTCATTTTTAACCTCGGCAGCCAGGCCTAGTTCCAGAAAGCAACAATGTATCTACTCTATTAATTGAATTAGATTTGGCAGTCTTCTCCTGGTGTCACTGCTGCTCATTAGTGATACTATAATATTTATTTAATTGGACTTCGGCTGTTGTCACAGCCCTTTAGTAAAATATTAATTGATTTAGATTGGGTAGTCTTCTCCTGGTGTCACTGCTCATTCGTGATAATAAAATATTTATTTAATTGGACTTCGGCTGTTGTCACAGCTTTTTAGTAAAATATTAATTGAATTAGATTTGGCAGTCTTCTCCTGGTGTCACTGCTGCTCATTAGTGATACTAAAATATTTATTTAATTGGACTTCGGCTGTTGTCACAGCTCTTTAGTAAAATATTAATTGATTTAGATTGGGCAGTCTTGTCCTGGTGTCACTGCTCATTCGTGATAATAAAATATTTATTTAATTGGACTTCGGCTGTGGTNTCACGCTTAAACTACTGAACCGATTTTGATGAAATTTGGTATGGAGATAGACTAAACTTTAGGAAAGGACATAGGCTTCTTTTTATCGCGAAAAAAAGGGTTGAAACTATAAACGGTCATGCTTCTAAGGCGCCAAGCAGAGCGGGCGTATCCTGCTAGTACAAAAATATTTATTTAATTGAACTTCGGCTGTTGTCGATGCTCTTTAGTAAAATATTAATTGAATTAGATTTGGCAACCTTCGGCTGTTGTCAGAACTCTTTAATAAAGTATTAATTTAATTTGATTTGGCAGTTTTAAATTTCAGGCAAATTGGAGCGACAATTCCGCTTTTAGCCCAATGGGACCTAAAGTTTGTCGATGAAATGTTAGAGACTGCCTCNCGAGCAATTGTATTTTTAAGTGGAATAATGAAAAGTGACATTTGCACCGCCCTCTCTGCTACTCACAAACTTCTCCATCCCTCTGACATCCTTAAATCCCACAACATCACTCTAAACAGAAAATCATAAAAACCTTCTCAAAAATTTTCAGAATTACTGAAAGTTAGAAATGCGTGAAAAATCTACATTAGAAAGTATATGGACAAAGGGTAAAGGTGTAAAAAGTTTATTCAAAATTTTAATTTCAAAAGCCAAAATGAAATTAAAGTTCAATTTTAATTCTAAACTTCCATACAAAACATTTTCTTTTTTTTAAAAAAAAAAACTTTGCCTCTTTTCTAAGTAGGATTTACCTACCTAATACCTAATTTCTCAACATTTCTTTACTGTGGATATTAGTAGTCGTGTCTTATGTAGTAAGAACGAAGGGTTCTAAAAGCGACTCAAAAATTTATTCAAAGAGTAGAAAAAAAACTGGCTCAAAATTGAATTACGTGGAATACAAAAATCGATTAAAAAAATCCGTTTGTCACTTTTGGCAATTAGTGTTAAACGATTTTGGAATATGTTGTCTATTAGACAACATATTCCAAATAGTGCACCCAAAATTTTCAAATAGTGCACCCAAATTTTTGGGTACAATTGACTTAAACCGATTTTTAGCGGTTTTCAGTAATACAGTCAATGAAATGGAACCTACATACTAAATTTAATTCCAATCTGTCAAAGATTATTGGCAATAGTGTGATTTTTAGCGGTTTTCAGTAATACAGTCAATGAAATGGAACCTACATACTAAATTTAATTCCAATCTGTCAAAGATTATTGGCAAAAGTGCACTTTACGGCGTATCGTGTGCGGTGAACAGGATATACGTCGGGCGGCGCGGCCTACAAACGATTTTTTTGTTCTATTTTTGGATTATACTCGTACGTACCTTGAAACGTAAAATATCAAAGTGGTAAGAAATAAATCCGTTTGCCGACGTAGGTAATTGATTTCTTTTCATTTAACTTTTGACAAAATGAATTATTTTGGATATGTACGAGTTAGAGGTGTGATTTACGAATCTTTTGACTGAATACAACATTGAATCACTCAGTAAAACGATCTAATAATTTTTATGACTCACTCAATGACTCATAATCAAATGGATCTAGATCATATAATCCCACTCAATTGAATGACAAAACAACAAAAAATACGGAATAACCTTGAAGTAGCCAATTGTATCATTCCATAATCAACACACGAAGAGATCACACATACCTGTCTCTTTCACTTGCCTACAGCTGATCTCTCTCACTCTGCATGTTATTCTTAGTTTCTTTTTCTCTCTCTCTCTGTTCTCTGTAGTTAAATGAATATTGTTGTAGACTTAGGGTTCGAGGATTAAGTTGTCTTGAATTAAATACGAGTAACTTTAAAAATAAATAAAATAAAACTTAAAATAATGTATTANGACTAGGCTCTTGATTCTATCTATTTCACACATATGGTCAAACTTTAAGAATTTAGAGAAAGATTTTATCACTATATTAAGAACATTGGAAAAAGCCTAAATTAGTGAACATATTGAACGCTTTATCGTGAAAAATATATCGATATATGAAACAATATATCGTGAAAAATATATCGATACATCGGAAGAAAATATATCGATATATATATCGATTGTCGATATATCATGACATCCCTACTCATTTGAGTTATTCAATCACTCTTGACACATCTCTAGTACGAGTACACAGTTTTAGTTGGTTATTCAATCTCTCCTTGGGCCATAAGTTCCATTTTGGATATAAATAAATTACACTTTCACAAACCCTTTGACTTGTTCAGCATGTTCTCCTCCTCCATTCAATTCGGTGACCTAAAAACATTTTGATCTAGTTACATGTATATATATTTCATAATGACTTTATTATGACGTTATCAAGAGTTCCCCAATCCATCGATAAAATCTCTTGATTCTTCTATTACACAAAATATGCTCTCGAAAGCTTCGACCTAATTTCCCGTAAGGAAATATTAGAATTTTATAATGAAATTGAAGCACGAGCACAGGTGTAGACGAGATGGAAACCTCGTATCATTAATCTCTTAAAACACGAGGTCTCCTTCCTCTTCATCGACGCATAACACGCGTCAGTGTGGAATTTAGAAATGCCTACTTATATAGCGTGTCCCAAAAGTCCGAGATCGCGTGAATATCTTTTGAACAACTTTATGTGGAGTTTTGAAATTTTGCATGGTATTATATCCCAAATTAAACCATCTGATGGTGTGACCAATTTTTCAGGGGCGGGTCCCATGTGGCCCCCAGGGGGTCCAACTTTTGTTTTTCAAAACGAACCCCCATCGTGTGATACATTTTCAGAAGGACAATAGAATTAGAAGTACTTTGCAAAAAATGTACACGTCTAGCGTGTTTGGTTTCAAAATGGCCGCCATTTGAAATTTCCATGATATGACTTCCAAGAGTGTCTAAAACTAGGCGAAGAGTCTAAAACTAGGCGTAATTCGCCTAGTGTCTAAAAAGCAGGTTCCTCAACATTGTTGTCCTATGAAATCATTCAATATCCCATTGCAAAAAATTCGCCTAGTTTAAGACACTCTTGGAAGTCATATCTTGGAAATTTCAAATGCCCGCCATTTTGAAACCAAACACATAGCGTGTAAATTTTTTGCAAAGTTCTAATTCTATTGTGCTTCTGAAAATGTATCACAAGATGGGGTTCGTATTTAAAAAACAAAAGTTGGACCCCCTGGGGGCAACATGGGACCCGCCCCTGAAAAATTGGTCACACCATCAGGTGGTTTAATATGGGGTATAATACCATGCAAAATTTCAAAACTCCACATAAAGTTGTTCAAAAGATATTCAGGCGATCTCGGACTTTTGGGACACCCTGTATAGGGCGGTCCTAAAACTTTCTGACAACATCGTAGGTGTGAAATATTGGATTATTTCCAACGAAAAATATCCCCACACAAAATAACCGATCTCGCGTGTTTTTCAAGATATCCGACATTTTGTAAAAAACTAAGTCGGAAAACATCCGACTTTGTTTTTATTGAAGAACTATTTTCCTACACGATGTCTCACGATGAAACGCTTTCATCTCTAGGCCGTTGTCAGTATTAGGTTTCAGGACCACTCTGTATATTCTGTATAAACATATGGATAGGAAGATTCCAGTGTTCATAGGCAAAATAACCGGAGGGTATGGGAAGGTAATTGAAGTTTAGATTTCCCTGAATTTTTCCATACCTTCACAAAAAAAAAAAAAAAAANAACAAAATAAAAAAAAAAAAAAAAAAAAAATCAAATTTTCATGCTTATATTTCCTACTTCTGAGGGAAATTTCTAACCTCGAATTCAAATTGACATACATTTTTTTATTGTTTATACATATACTAGCTGTTTTCCCGTTCTTCGCTACGGTTACAAAATTCAACATCAATTTCGAGAACGCGAAATTAAATCTTCTCAATTTTAGATTTTTGGTGGAACCCATCCCTAGAGTAAACACGGCTCCTATTTAGAAAATTCAATATTTTACTCAAAGATATTACTTTTTGCACTGCGGAACACCTTCATATAAAATTTCAGCTTTCTCGCTCATCCCGAAGTGATATTTCTTATCTATGGGTTTTTGATGGAACCGGCTCCCCAGAGTGAGCATCGCTCCCAGTTAAAAAATTCAATGGGTTTGACTTTTCGTACTTCGGAATACGTGTGTATCAAATTTCAGCTTTCTCGCTCATCCCGAAGTGGTACTTCTCAATTCCGATTTTTTGGGGGAGAAAAACCGTCCAAAAATCGGAGAAAAACCGAAAATTTTCAAATTTTATATTTTTTATGGGATTCTTATATACTATTTTGGGGGGGGTCTATTCTCGGTCATTTTTTGTTATCTCTTTTAGTTTGCCCAGAAAAAGATTGCAAAAAGACCCGCTAAATAGCGTCATTTTTGTGCGGTAACTTGCTCCCACTTGAACTTTATTTTTTTCCTTTCTTATTACACACCCACATACTAAAAGGAACCTGTGTGCAAAATTTCAAGTCTCTACGTTTAGTCATCGTGGAGCTACGTTGATTATCAGTCAGTCAGTATACCAACTGGGCTTTGCGTTTTATAAGTATAGATGAATCATTCTTCATATGGTATAATAATTTATATTAGGTGAGAATTGATCAAAACGCCATGATGATGCTCTGACGCTTTTTGCTGCTTCCGTTGTTTCTTACTCGTACTAAAAGCTTTATCTGTTTATTATAAACTCAGTGTTTACGCCTCTGCGCTGAACATGTATCGTAGATTTCGGTTCCCGGCATTTGACTGGCTCTTCCTTGCATCCGATCTTATCTTTCCCCATCTTTTAAACTTTATAATTCAGTTCCAAAATACCTACCACCCGCTATGCAGTCTGCTACATATAAATCTAATAATTAATTAAATACATCGTATAATAATTTCAATTGCATCAAGATTCAAAAATTTGAAGGTTAAAAGTACTATATCTTCACTTGACTAAAAATTAATTTTTACTTGACATAGTATCCCAATATAACGAATTTAATATTCAAGAAGCTGGCCAGCCATCAAAGCAGCTACCACAAAAGCGGCAAGTAAATTATTCCTTATTCCTGTTTCTTGTTACCGCTTCCACACTCAGAAATACATATGTGTTTACATCTTTTTAAAATTTCTATCCCACCAATACGAAAAATGTTGGTTGATTTGAGTATTAAAACAATTGCGTATTAGTCAGAATGCATATTTCCTTGTGTGAAAGATAGTACTACAAGGTACTTTTAAAATTTTAAATGTAATGGAATAATATATTTTTACAATTAATTTATTCACAATTAATACAATTTTAATGACATGCAATAATATAATAAAAATATTATAAAGTCCCAAATTGAATGAGTTTACCCCCCCAGAATAGCCCCACCGAAGTTGTATTGAACCCCAATGAAACTGCTCCAAGAAATAAACCCATTCATTCTTTTCCATTGGCAATTAAAATAATCACCTTAATATCAATAAGCCCGAGCTTTACCTACTTAATAATTACCGTATAATTCTCACTATTCGCATAGCTACTCAAAAAGGAGGCTGAGTTCACACAAACATAACCAGACCAAGTAGAAAATTCGAAAAAAAAAAAAACCTTTTCAATTTTTTGACCCGATAAGGAAACGAATCTCCTGGCACGGAGATGTCTACAATTGATTAATGTGTATATTTCTTTGTGTTATTATGTCACAATGTTTGTGGGCATCATAGCATTACAAGGTATTTTCAACATTCACTCCAATATCACTAAAGCCTAAGCTACACACTTTAACCATTTTTTCCTTACAATGCTACTACTTGTCGCTATTACTATAGCTACTCAATTGTCCTCAGGAGGCTGAGTTGCCCCCAAACACAACCAGACCAAGTAGAAAATTCGAAATAATTTTTTCAAATTTTCGACCCGTCCAGGAATCGAACCCGGAACCTCCTTGGTATAAATCTCCTGTCACGGAGATGTCTACAATTGATTAATGTGTATATTTCTTTGTTTTATTATGTCACAATGTTTGTGGGCATCATAGCATTACAAGGTATTTTCAACATTCACTCCAATATCACTATAAGCCTAAGCTACACTTTAACAATTTTTTCCTTATAATGCTACTACCACTTGGCGCTATTACCATAGCTACTCAATTGTCCTCAGGAGGCTGAGTTGCCGCCCAAACACAACCAGACCAAGTAGAAAATTCGAAAAAACTTTTTCAAAAGATTTTAGCCACAAATGGAAAGGGAGGCTATACTTTAACCAATTTCCAAAAATTGGCTACTTCCAAAAACCAAAATTGAGATCGCGGACGGTTATGCACGCAGTATTTGCTTGAGAAAGGAGAAAAAAATCTGGAGGGAGAGAGGGGAGGGATGATATTATTATTGGGATGAATTATGAATTATTCATTTCACTTTTGAAGTTTAACTTTTAAATAAAATTTTCCTCTTCGAAAATATTGAATTTGAATTCTACAAAGCTCAGTAACGTTATCGAAAGAATAAATAATTGTATTATGAACCAGTCCACCAGACGGAGATTTTCTGTCTGAACTAGACTAGATGTAGCACTTCTTCCTTAGGCTGGGGATTCTACGGGCTGATAATGATGATGATGATACTCCCCGCAGTTAAATTGGTCACCCTGAGGATCCAGATGGCCCAATAGATCCCAAACACCAATCAGCAATTACCCCTCAATCAGACTTTACATTTATAAGGCCGGCCATACACGCACCGAGAAGTCTGTGCAGTCTTGTCTGTACAGACTTGTCTGCGCAGATAAGTCTGTAAAGACAAGTNATGAAGAAAAAAATTTGGTAAAAATCGGTTGAGTAGTTTCGGAGGAGTAGGGTAACAAAAGTTTGCAGTTTGTAGGGAGTATAAGGCTACGCTTGGCTCCGCCCAATAAATAAAGGCGCAGGCGTAATATTTTAAAAATATACCTAAGGCTCAGCCTCACAGGTAATGCTTTTGTTGCGGTGTTCCCCCCGAAAATCAACTGTTTTTTCTTTTTCCAATAATATCGAAATGTGTTTGTGTTAACGTACGAAATGTTGACTGCACAACGTAAGAAATAATAGGTTTTCATTTAATTTGAAAAAAAGTCGCGTTTCCTGTGGCTCGAGCTGCCGACCTTTGGAAAGCTTAATCAAGTGAGCCAATTAGGACATCGAACACGTTTTGATTTTCCTTTGCCGGAATAATATTAAATTCAGATCGTCCTGTTGCGTAAAACCGGTTGACATCGAACAGGTTTTGATTTTCCTTTGTCGGAATAATATTAAATTCAGGTTGTCCTGTTGCGTAAAACCGGTCAGGCCCATAAATAATAAGGAATAGTTCTATACAAATATACATTCTGTCCAACAGACTCAGCAGCTCAGTTGGTTAAGACGATGGATTCGTGGCTGGGAGGCAATTGGTTCAAATCTGAACGACTGCAGTGAAAACATTTGACATCGTGAACCAATGTATCTCGCTCAAAGGAGACTACGTTAAAAATTGAACAAATGATTTTTTTTTTTTATAATTGGGCTTAACGTCTCTTTAAATAGTTAGTGGATGGCTGTTATTTCATACATAAGTGACTAAAACCATAACATTTTTATTGTTGGCTTGCTGAATAACAAATGAAAGCAACATTTTAGAGATTCCTTTCTACCAAGTCCACCAACATTATCAAGCGACCCTCTTAAATACGTAAACCTTAACGAGTAATTCATTTGTCCCCATTTTGTTTTTCAATCTAATTTGCAATGCACAATTTGTTTTCATTTTCTACTAATCTCGCAAAAGCGGAACTTAATACTACCTAACTGTCTGTAAGGTCTGTTTTTAATAGAAAGTGAAATCATAACGCAGTAGCGTAGCTAAGGGGGGCGGCAGGGGCGGCACGACCCGGGGTCGCAGGGACGTTTGTGATTTTACGACCAAGCGATTTGCGGTTACTCCGAAGTCACCTCCAGTCATACCGAGGGGGTGACTCATGTGTGGCCGAAGAGTGTCACCCCTTCGGGATGACTTGTTTGGGCTGACACTCGGGTCAAAATTAGCCACCAATATAAAGAAAAATGTTACCGGGGGTGTCACCGGAGGACACCCCTGGTAGTGGCCAAAGAGTCAAAATTAACCACCTAAAAGAGTCAAAATTAATCCTCGGGAGTGACACCCCAGGTCACTCAAGGNAAAAGTAATCCTCGGGAGTGACACCCCAGGTCACTCAAGGTTGAGACAAAAAAAGGCCCCCCCCCAAAGTAAGGCTCAGGCTCCCCTAATTGAAAAACTACTGTACTCCTATAATATTGCTTTGATCTCTAATGTGCTGAAACAAGGCATGTAAAGGCGGCGAAGATAGAAGAAGGGCAAGCAAAAGCGTGGGTTGTCTCAGGTTTCCTAAAATTCATTGTTGAATGGGATTTCATAGAATGCCTATCAAACCTGACTACAACTTTTTTTTTAACAGTATGCGTGTCTGTAGCTTCTTGCGAAAGCAAACTTCAGTAAACTAAAAAAAAAAAGAAAGAAGAAAAAAAAAACGCAACACAAAAGTTCTAATATTGTTCGCAAACACCGTACTTAAAACGCTCGAAAAAACACACGAAATAGTCACTCACTTATCACTCAAATAATCACTCAAAAAACACGCATTTTATTTTTTTCGGAACCCAACCGAATACTACTTCCAACACGTTCTACCCAACACACTTGGTGGTGTCAATTCTATGATTTTGAATCTGGAACAACCACTTCAATATATGTCAGCGAAGCACAACCTAACTATACAACATATGGATTACTGTTGGAATCGTATATTGGGTTGCGAATAGAATATTTAACGTTTCTCAACCTGTGTAGAACGTCGGGAGAGTTAACATTGTCCAAACTTCAATACGCACTTTTGTTAAAAACTAATCCTACATTCGTTTAAAATTTTTGTGTTAGAAATGAACATATTTGGTGAAGAATATTTGTCAGGGACATACGTGTTGAATATCACGAAAGCTTGGTCGCAATAACTTTAGAGGTTCTCAAAATATTGACGAAAAACGATTTTCCAATATGGCGGTCTCGCATGGCCCCGCCCAACAAAATATATGATTTAATGTGATCAAAAGCTGTTTAGAGTCAGACGTATAGCAGCATCTCACTAAAGTGTGTTCGCAATATCTTAATTGGTTCACAAAATATTGAAGAAAAACGATTTTCCAATATGGCGGTCTCGCATGGCCCCGCCCAACAAAATATATGATTTAATGTGATCAAAAGGTGTTTAGAGTCAGACGTATAGCATCTCACTAAAGTGTGTTCTCAATATCTTAATTGGTTCACAAAATATTGAAGAAAAACGATTTTCCAATATGGCGGTCTCGCATGGCCAAAATTTTGGTATACATCTTTAGGGTATGAAGGAAATTTGCTGTATAGTTTTTGGGGGCTCTGGACCCTAATATTGTGTTTTTTGAAGTCAATTGGGGGTGACAAAATCTTGAAATAGTACACTGAAAAATCTGGAAAAGTAGACTGAAAAACCTAGAAAAGTCGGGGAATTTCACTTTGACGATTTGGTAGACACCCTGTCATTTTTATATATATTATATATTAGATGAATAAAAATTAATATTTAAGGGGGTGACACCAAGAAGATCCGCCCCGGGTGTCACCCGGACTGGCTACGCCACTGCCATAACGAAACAATGGATGGCAAGGTAGGCAGTTGAGCACTTGAGCAGAGATACGCTGCATAATGTGAAAATCATTAGACTGAAGCTTTATAGAAGGTTTAATATGAAATTATTAGCATTAAATCTTCAAACGACTAATATAAGAGAACAAAGCTAATTAAAAATATTTTCCAAAGCGGGGAAAGATTTTGCGCTAATTTTCAAAATGTTAAGTAGGATATTTTCGAAAGTATAGAAAGTAAGAGACACAGAAGAAAGTAAAATGGGATCATTGGCGGCTCTGCTATCCTGCCAATAAGTGTGTTTGTTGTTAAGTAGTATATTTTTGAAAATAGAAAAACGAAAACGAGACACAGAAGAAAGTAAAATGGGATCATTGGCGGCTCTGCTATCCTGCCAATAAGTGTGTTTGATGTTAAGTAGTATATTTTTGAAAATAGAAAAACGAAAACGAGACACAGAAGAAAGTAAAATGGGATCATTGGCGGCTCTGCTATCCTACCAATAAGTGTG
>JAAEEI010006672.1:11461-24785 GCA_012654025.1 Pachypsylla venusta
CGGACAATACCGTACCTATAACCTTCCCCGGGTAAAAACAAATAAGTGTGCAAAGTTTCGTGCAATTCCGAGCTGTAGTTCGTAAGTTATAAGCGAACAAACAAACAAACAAACAAATAAATAAACAAACAGACAGACATTCACTTTTATATATATAGATTGCAAGGAATATACCCAAGTTGGTGTTAACTCTCAATAATGTGTGGTCTTTTTCAGATGCACTGCAACAAGGAGCTTCACAGTTTGAACAGCAGGCGGGAAAACTTAAAAGGAAATTTTGGCTTCAAAATTTAAAGGTAGGCACAGTATTGTTAGGTGCTCCCTGACAGAGGACAACATTGTTTGTATTTCTTACCGATCTGCGGCAATTAGTTCTCCCACTTTTCAAAAAATCGTGGGAGGGGAAGTGATAGTGGGAGGAGCATGTGGTTTGTGATAATCAACACGAAATGACATCTAGTTTTTAGGTATAGCAATGGTTTGGTAGCGCGAGCATCGTGCGTTCTTTGTCGAGGTGATTTTTTTTTAAAAAAAGTGAATCCATTATAGTTACTCAGAAGACGTTCCGCACAAGGTATGGTTTGCACCCCACAGATTCAGTTCCCGATTGAAAAACAATCTTGAGTTGGGTTCATAACTTTAGGAGCACATCATCAGCTTTAGGCTGTATCGGGCTACGCCCCATACAGCCAATCGTTCTCGTGAAATTCTGCAGGACATGTTCCCCGGTCACGTGAACTCCTTACGGCATGACATTTCGTGGGCCCCTCGCTCGCCGGATTTGAGTCCCTGTGACTTCTTCCTGTGGGGTTACCTCAAGGCTGAGGTCTTCAAACATCGTCCTGGGACCTTTGAAGAGTTAAAGGAGGAAATTCTGGAAGAAATCCTCCAAATTGATGCTGTTATGCTGACGAGAGTCATGGAAAACTTCCGCAAAAGACTCCAAATGTGCATCACTTGCCAAGGCTGTCATTTGGACTACATTATTTACAAGACATATATGAAAAAAAAACTAGAATACACGAGCTTTTAGAATTCAAAATAATTCTTCAAATATCTCATTTCGTTTTTATTTACCACCTCTTTCAAATGTGGGAGAACTAATTGTCGCACCCTGTACTATTCCATGAATTATTCTGGATTTAACAAGAAACAATTTACCTTTGTCTGATTTTCCACCTAAAATACATGTTTGGAGAACCGAAAAGTATGAATTTTTGTGAGGTAATTGAACCTGTTGAGTTCCTTTGAGGAGGTGCCAATCATTTCAATTGATTATTTAACGGTACAGCTCTAGGATTGAAGAGGTGCCAACCATTTCAATTGATTATTTAACAGTACATCTCTAGCATTCACTATAGTTCCCCATCATTCAGCACTAGGTAAAGTATCGCATTATCCATACGTCAGAAATTCTCCCATTTAAATGAATAACCAAGTCCGTTGTGAGTAGGATTATTAGACTTCCAGCTTTGGCAGACCATGCCCTGTTTTTTGCATTTTTGTCCTGCCTGCTTTAAAAAAAAATGAAAAATGTCAGACAAAAATAACTTTTAAAAGTGTCAAATCACCTGTATAAAAATATTGCGCGCAGAGATGAAGATAGTGTGGGTTGAGGTGATTTTCAGACTGCAGAGCTCTGAAAAGTATGGGCATTAGTTGTAAGTAGGGATGGGATTTTCGACTCACTTACATGAGTCGACTCGACTCGACTCCTCAATATGAGTCGACTATCGATCTCGACTCTTTTCTAGTGCTAATTTTAAAAACAACTTATTTCATCAGAAAGACATAATAATAGATGAGTCGACTCATGAGTGAGTCGAGTCTTGAGTCGACTCATGAGTCGACTCGTGGATGACTAACCCATCCCTAGTTGTAAGTTTATGAAAACAATTTACAAAACATAGTATCGAACTCCTGAATACCTATTTTTTTATATCATAAATTGGAGCGTTCTGTTTTTTTAACTGTCTTGCTTTTCCCATCCTGCTTTTAAAAGTTTTCATCTGGTTAATTATGAGGCTTTATTCAATGATTGCTAAATTGTTTATTAACATAAAATAAAATAGACGGCATTTTCAAGAAATTGTTCAACCTTCTAATGCACAAATGAATCTATATAAAAGCAGAGAAACGCCTATGACAGATTTGGTGATACATTTTTTTTTTCATTTTGAAAATCGTTTGGCCTCACAAAAGACTAGGATTATGTTGGCAATATCTACAAACATACTATATATATGCACAACTCCCATACACATAAAGATGCACGGTAATTCAGGCCCCCTGTGATACTTGGAAGTGGGTTGAGTTGGATCTTTGGGGTGGAGATTTTGACGGCTGTTCTTTGAGCTCGGTTTGCCAATTGATTTTACTATTTTACTTTATTTATTACTAGCTGTTTCGCCTGTACTTCGCTACGATTTTTATCTTTTGCTTTTTAGGACAATGGAAATTGGGGGGGGGAGTGTAGGTTTGTGTCCACCCTGTATATTGCAACCTTAAAAAAAAAAAAAAAAATTTAAACGTTTCTTAGAGGCACGGCCATGCTAAGTATCACTAAGAACAGTTGTGACTAAGTATGACAACGTCCGGTGGAGAAACCAAGGTCCAACCGGTTATTTCCTTGAGTGCGCTGGACGTTTTTCGGCCTGTACTTTCAAATTTGTAAAAGAAATTTTTTAGTCAAAATTTGGAGAAAAAAATCTAAGTTTGACAACTTCCGGTGGGGAAACCAAGGTCCAACCGGTCATTTCCGTGAGTGCGCTGGACGTTTTTCGGCCTGTTTCAGATTTGTAAACGAAATTTTTTAGTCAAAATTTGGATAATTTTCCTGGGGTCGTAGACCATTTTTTTTTTTTTTTTTTTTTTTTTTTTTTTTTTTTTTNTTTTTTTTTTTTTTTTCTTTTTTTTTGGAACTGTTTGGGTCGGCTTTATTTTATTTTAATAGCCGACATTTGTTATCTTTCTTCTTTTGTAAATCTGTTTCTTATATCTTGATCTACAACAGTTCCATGTTTTTGTTCTGTCTATTCACAGATGATGATAGTGATGGGTGTGATCGGGTTAGTCATCGTTGCTATCATAGTAGGTAAGTTTAACTAAATTCAACAAAGTACCAAAATCATCCAATCATATGTGTATTAAAATCGTTGAGTTATGAAAATAATAATAATAATATTCCAATATGTTGTGTTTCATACAAAATGCTTTTCTGTTTCTTTCTACATATCCATCAGACCTATAATTTTATTTTCTGTTTGTCTGTCTTATCTGTTTTGTTTGTCTGTTATCAAGTTTTTCATCTCAACAAATGTAGGAAAAAAGTTGTTGTTGTTTATTACAAAAGAAGATCAAACTGAAGCGTCTGGCGCATATTTATTGACTTATCAATATTTGAAAAAGACTTTTAGTTTATTACTATTCGGGAAAGAACACGCGGGGCAGCATTTTGTGGCCTCAATATTAATATCAATAAATTATACTGTGCTGATTTTGGTTTATTATTTTCAATAATGAACTTTTGGAATCGTCACGAAAAAAAAATACCCCCCTCAAATTTTGATATTTTACGTTTCAAGAGACGTAGAATCCAAAAATCGAATAAAAAAAATCCATTTGTACGCCGTAATGGGCACTTTTTACTTAGCGTTGACCGATTCGGATGTAATTTAGTATTTAGGTCCAATCTGGGCTCTAATTGTGAACCGAAACCGCAAAGGGTGTAATCGAATACACCCATGACGGTTTTTGCAAACTTTTTGGCAGTTTTCAATATTGCTGTCTAAAAGGAGAATGGTAAGAGCTAGAGATTTGAAATTTGGTATGTATGTCATATTTGGGGTCTCAGTAAGTTTCAAAACTTTTGGGTGCCATCAAATATACCGCTGTCGGTTTTCATTAATCCTGTCTAAAAAGAAAATGGTAAGAGCCAGATACTTGAAATATGGTATGTATGTCAAATTTAGGGTCTAATTATTTTTTTTTGGGGGGGGGCATTTTTTTAAGCTAGTAAAATAATAACTCCCATGTGTCACTTGGCGGAGTTTTTCCAATGAACTAATTGAATCGTCAGTACACCAGTACATGTATAAAATGACAAGTACAGTGTTGCAGATTGTAGATACTGCCACCAGGTCCCAATGTAATATTCTTCGATGTACTGGGACAGGATGACAGTAATGGGGTGGATTAGTGGGCAGGCTTGCATCGTCTACCTTGGAGATAGGGGACCTTTTAAAACGGATGTTTTCATTCTGGGATCTGGGTGGTGTCTATCAATCCCACACTGCCTATGGGCATCTTGTCCATATTCCAATCTTAGCCTGCTCATTGTCTTTAGTACTTGGTTTGGCGTATCACAGTGGGGAGGCGGGTGCAGCAGAGAAAATTCCACCTCCCCGGGGAAAAAAAAGATACTGCATCTAGACTACTCTCGTGTTGCTTTCTGGAAAGTTTATTTTCAACACTTTAAATATTCAGTAGATACTAAATGGGCGTGAACACGTCCTTTTACCAAACCTGCTAAATATTAATAAAAAATATTTTCAAGGAATCGTAAATAAATAATAAAGACAATATCGATTCTAAAATTTTAGAATGGATATTGTCTTTATTATTAATAATCTGCTAAATACGAGGTGTGTCCGAAAAGTATTCGGCCTGCATTCATATCTTCGCTCTAGAGCGCTCGAGCGGCCTCTGCAGGGTATGAGCATAAACAGTAGACCCTCACGAACTCCCTGAATACCATAGTTACCGGCTGAACGTCTTGGATCGCGCGCGGCGTGTGTTTATGTCCAACGTCTTTTTTTCCGTTCGTCGCATTCGTTTACTGTTGAAAATTACAGAGAGAACAGATAAAAGAATTTGCATCAAGTATTGCTTCAATCTCGACAAGAGTTGTACGGAGACGATTGAAATGATACAGAAGGCCTTCGGGGACGAAAGTATAGGCAAACGCACAGATAAAGGAGTGGTATAGGATTTAAAAATGGCCGCATATCTGTTGACAGTGACCCTTGTTCTGAACGACTTTTACCGACAACAAAACCGGAAAACATCGAGCGTGTGCGACTTACGATTGAAGGTGATCGTCGATTGACATGTCGTGAACTAGAAAATGATCTCGAAATACCGAAAAGTACTGCTTGGAAAATTTTAACCAAGAAACTTGAAATGAATCACGTCTGTGCGAAATTCATTCCGAAATTGCTAATGACGGAGCAGAAAGACCTTAGCTCTGAAATCTCTCAGGACAACTTGAAAATGGTCAGTGATGATGAAAATGTTCTTGAGAAGGTTATTACTGGTCTCTGTGACTATTGGATGTTCCCAAAATTGAAAATGGTGCTCAAAGGAAAGCAATTCGACGACATCGAGACGATTCAGAGTAATGCGACGCGCGAAGCTGAAGGTCACTCCAAAATCTGCGTTCGAGAACTGCTTTAAGATGTGGAAGCACCGGTGGGAGCGTGTGGTTCAATCAAATGGGGACTACTTCGAAGGATGCCACAGGCCGGATGGCGAATAATAGCACCAATAATAGCAGCGGAGATATGAAGGCAGGTCGGATACTTTTCGGACACACCTCGTATTATTGCAAATAATGAAAAAGATCAATGAATTGCGGTAACACGGATAAATGTTCCCCGAGAAGAAGTTTAGTCCAGTCCAATTTTCCCCATAAATTGCCATCGCTAGTGGAAAGTTCTTCATTTCGATTTATTCTTTTCAATCCAGTTGTTGAGATGAGAAGCTTGTCCTGACTTCTTTTCTTCTTTCTTCTCTTTGTGTTTGTGTTCAATTGAATGTATTTTTTGATCGGCAATGTCATCTGTCTAACCAACCTTGGATGATCTGTGGTTTGTTGCTAATATTGTTTTCAATGTATTGTTTTGTTGGGGGAGGGGATTTTTTTTTTTTTTTATTGTACATACGGTTTTTGAAATCTTATTTATTTATCTCTTAGTTTAATATTCAATTATGTTGTTTGTTTGATGCTTACGGACATTTGAAAATTACTATTGGGGATTTGTTGGGTCCGACTTAGGGGAGAACCGTAGGGTACTCAAACAAGGGAAAATTCCCACGTTCAATTTTTTTTTTTTCCGTTTTCAAAATATTTTTCCCACACACCCCTGTGACATCATTGTATTCGTCATTTAGAGTGACTCCTACATTTGTATGGACAATATCAAACTCATGGTCATTTTTACTTTGTTTATTTCAAAAGTGACCCTTTGAGTTTGCATTAATCTAATTTTACGAACTCCATATAAAACGGGATTCCAGAAATTAAAATATCTGTTCAATTTTTAATTGATTTGAAAAGTTTAGCCTAATTAGTTTCATCTCCCCTAAAGAAAGATTATCAAATGCATTTGGTCATTATATTTTTGATTTTATCAACTTGGTCAGAGCCTTCCAATAATACACAGAATGTTCGAAAAGTCCCGGAACGGATTTTTTTATATTTTTAACGGCTAAAGATAGAGACTTGAAATTTTATATGTAGTTTTAATACAAATTAATCTATTTTTTGGTATAATTAAAATTTCTACAGGGTGTCTCAAAAGTGGGTAAACAGACACCAACTTTCGATTTTTAAATTGAAACCCCTATATTTTATTTCATATTCAAATTTCTCGTTAAATTCTAAATACAATCGACTCCTCACTCGATACTTTGATCAAACGGATCTCTCATCAAACCCGTCCAATCATGGATTTTTCTTCGGAATAAAAGTGATAAAACCAAGAGTGTAATATATCAAAACAGTCAAGTTTTTTATGCTAAATCTCGTGGTACCATTGTTTNTTTTTTTTTTTTTTTTTTTTTTTTTTTTTTTTTTTTTTTTTTTTTTTTTTTTTTTTTCATTTTGTACACTTTTTATATCTAAGGAGGGTAGAAATTCATTTTTGGTTGATGTTAAAATTCCAAAAATGAAATTTTACCCTCGTTGGGTATAAAAAGTGTAAAAACCACGAGTACCACGAGATTCAACATAAAAAACTTGACTGATTTGATGTATTACACTCTTGATTTTATCACTTTTATTCCGAAGAAAAATCAATGATTGGGCGGGTTTGATCAGAGATCCGTTTGATCAAAATATCAAGTGAGGAGTCGATTGGGTGTAAAATTTGACGTGAAATTTGAATATGAAATAAAAAATAGGTGTTTCAATTTAAAAATCGAAAGTTGGTGTCTGGTTTATCGACTTTTGAGACACCCTGTAGAAATTTTAATTACGCCAAAAAATAGATTAATTTGTGCTAAAACATGTAAAATTTTAGTTCTCTATCTTTAGCCGTTAAAAATAATAAAAAAATCCGTTCCGGGACTTTTAGAACACTCTGTATATCTTTCAGTAAATGGTATTAATAAAATCTCTCAAGAGACAGTTCATCAACCTTTCATTTCTGTATTAAATGGTTTATATAACTTTGCATTTAATAAGACGACTTTCCCTAAGGGGCACAAATACGCCTCTTGTCTTCCTAAAACTCATGTAACTTGCCAAAGGCTATCATTAATAAAGGATGATCATTGTATACTGTTTTATGTTAGTCACTAGATTCTGGAGAAAAATCAGATCTCCGAGGTCTCTTCTAGTTTTTAATAATGCCAAACAAACTAACACTAATATTTCTATCAGCGGCCTACAAGATACAATTCATCCAGTAAAATGGAAGCATACAAATTATGTGTATACTTTTACTAATAAAGTTTGAGGAAAAATATTCTCATTTACTCTTCACAGTGCCGGATTTAAAGTATGTGATGCCCTAAGCACTTAAGTATCTCAGGACACTTTTTTGATGTCAGTAAATTTTTCTCTCTTGAATATAAATATTATATTTCAAATGAAGGATAACAGAAGGAAGAAAAAGTATAATAATTATATACATTTTAATTTTTAAAATAAATACAGCACTTATTTAGCCTCAGAAATCATATTTATTTAAATGTTTAACCAATGAACAAAAAATAATTAAAGATTCAAACTTATTAATAATTATTTTCATTTTTCGTTCATATATATTTTTATTTTGTTAGTACTAATATTCTGATCATTTAGAAAAAATTGAACATCGAGATTTTTTTTAGCCAATTCGCGAAGGACGTTGTTAAAATCAATCTTTTGTAAAAGATCTGAAAAGTAGAGATTTACAAGACACGCACAAGCTCATATATTGTGCTGTTGAAAAATAATAATAATAATAAAAACTTCATGAAGGCGCCACAAACCACCACACATAAAAATAAGGGAATCACTAACACGCTAACTTCTTCCGACCTTCAATAACGTAAACATGAATTTTCGAAAAAAAAACACTTAATTGTTTTTTGAACAGAATTTTTTTTCTTAGAAAACATACTTTCTTATCAACATACTTTCTTATCACGTTTGGTGGGCCTCCCCTGAGACATGATGCCCTAAGCAATTGCTTACTTTGCTTATTGATAAATTCGCCGCTGACTTTTCACTATTGCCTGACAAAGAATTTTGACAGCAAATACCTACTCAGCTTCTATTATTCATTGATAATATATTGAATAGCTTTTGTAAGACAAAGGCTATTGTTCATGGCCTTTTGTTCATAACAACAGTTTCGTTTTTAAAATATATACCTTAGCTCGAATTTTCATTTTTCCGTATGCTTCAAACACAACTATCATCGTATAAAAAAATCCTAATATTCAATTTAATGTTTATTATCTATATTTTTTAGACTATCTTTTTAGTGTCTCAAATTATAAATTACAATTTTAGGAGAAAAAGAAAACATAAAAATAGTGCAGATACCGAACTGTTTTAATGCGAAAGTATTGACATGAAACTGTTTTGATGCGAAAGTATTGACATGAATTTTTGATTTAGAAATCAAAAATTTCAAACTGATTGACCTTTGATGTGGAGTCTGAAACTTTGATATTAAAAATGTGTAACAAAATTTAGCTCAACCATGTTTTAGTACCTACTAATACTAAAATATCCGTTTCGCTTGAGAATTTTCATAAAAATAAAGGATTAACCACTAAAACTTTGAACTCTTTCTGAGATTAGTACATTAGTGTTTGTTCAAATTTTAATGGATAATAATGAGTGGTATGCATAAAAATGAAGCATCTGCTATAGCAAATGCTTCACAAAGTAGTAAGACCTATGATGTTTAGTATGCAAAAAACCAAGCAAATGTTTCTTACTATATAGCAAATGCTATATTATATACTATAGCAAATGCTACATTATCTACTATAGCAAATGTTACATTATATACTATAGCAAATGCTATATTATATACTATAGCAAATGCTACATTAGCTACTATAGCAAATGCTATATTATATACTATAGCAAATGTTTCTTACTATATAGCAAATGCTATATTATATACTATAGCAAATGTTTCTTACTATATAGCAAATGCTATATTATATACTATAGCAAATGCTACATTATCTACTATAGCAAATGTTTCTTACTATATAGCAAATGCTATATTTTATACTATAGCAAATGTTTCTTACTATATAGCAAATGCTATATTATATAATATAGCAAATGCTACATTATCTACTATAGCAAATGCTATATTATATACTATAGCAAATGTTTCTTACTATATAGCAAATGCTATATTATACGAGATACTATAGCAAATGCTTCTTACAATAGCAGATGCTATAGTATCTACTATAGCAAATGCTTCTTACAATAGCAGATGCTATAGTATCTACTATAGCAAATGCTTCTTACAATAGCAAATACTTCTTACTATAGCAGATGCTATAGTAAAAGCGTTTACTTCGTTATATGCATACTACTCAATGCGTCGCTTTTTTTTAAAAAAAAAAAACATTTTCACACCAAATGCTTATTTTGGATTAAGATTGAGGAGTTCATAGGGGCGGATCCACGGGGGGACTGGGGAGAGCCCCCCCCCCCCAAAAAAAAAAAAGTTCTTGCAATAGGTGAAACAAATTGTTGAAAGCTGAACCTACCTCTTGTCTACATTATTTTCTCATGCAAATACTACCTTGGATCCGCCCTAGGAGATCACCATCACATTAATGTGTTTTTAGTTGAATTCTTTATCGAATAGTAAAATCCATGGATATATTTTTTTGGATTTACTCTTCGACAGGTCGGTACGAACTCAAAAAATTGATTTATAATTGGGACTTACATAAATTTGATTAATATTAAATGGTATTAATTTTATATAATTAATTGAAGGAAAGATCTAACTGATAATAGCAATGATTAGCTACTGAAATTAGTATAGCAAGTAGGTATTAGGGGAAATGTTCCCCGAAAAAATTGAAAAAATGAATGTTTGGAAACACATTTTTTTTTTTTTTTTATCAAATTTGAACTTTAAAAAGGCATGTTTAAATTTAGCCGGGTTGGTTTTTCTTGTCAATGAATCAGATCCAGAAGAATCAAAAGCTTTGATTGCAAAATAGTTAAAGGCCTTTCTGGATATTAAAAAACAAAAGCGGCTTCTAGAGGAGTTAAAACATTTTGATATATCTTTCCCGGATTCTGAATACAATAATTCGATTATTGGGTAGTATGCATAAAGAGTGGCGCATATAAGAGGGGGGTCCAGACCCTCTCCCCCGAAACAAAAAAAAATACATTCAAGTTTTTATGCGCAATAAGTGATCGAACCCAATTTTAGAGATACACAATTTCCCCATGACAAACATACCCTCAAAATCCCAAAAAATTTATCCCAACCGAAATTCAATCCTTACTACTAAAGAAAAAAAGTCAGTATGAGCCCCAGTGATGTTCTGCGTACGGATTCATCCGTATTTGTACGGAAATTCTGACCTAGGAACGGCATACGGATAGAAGTCTAATCCGTACGCGAAATGTATGAAAAATTAAGGAATCTGGTGACTAGAGACTGGAACTTGAACACAAACCGCCTAATTACAAGTCTACTGAGCTTGGTCAACCTATAATGGTTGACCAAAATACGTTCTACTCATGCGCGCACATGTACAGAAACGGATTTTCGTCAGACATTTACCATAATAGTAAGTTTACGCGTAATCACAAAAAAAAAATCCTTTCCGAAAGAGACCACTAGAAACGTAGAATTGTCTTTTTCTTTGACGATTTTTTTTCGTGGTAATACTCACTAATATTAATATTTTGTGGAAACTTACAGGTTGTACAAAAACTGTCTAATAACACTTAGGTATAACATCTTCATAAATAACTGGGTTATACAATTTGCACTGTTTCAAGGCATGTACGGAAATGTCATCAAAAGTACGGAAATTTTTACTATTGAGTAAAATTATTAATTTTTTGTAAAATATATAAGACCTCTATTTGGACTGTGAGGGTAAAGGGACTCTTCAGTCTCATTCTCGCAGTATAAATAAGGTATAAATAAAATAAATAAAATATTGAGTACGGAATTGCTCACTTGAGTTCCGAACATCACTGATGAGCCCCCTTGCTGCCCACAGTATCCAATAGAAACTGCGTAGATGACCTATCATTATGGGTTTGAAGAGGCTGGATGCTCTTTCTAACACCAAACCTTTTGTATTTACAATATTTACATTTACACAGACTTAGGACCGTTACCATCGTTTCGTTGTTATATCTCAAATTAAAAGAATTTGTGTTTCCATTAACTTCATTTTTTAACTATGACCATATTATATTTATTTTCATTGTTTTTGAGTTACTATTAATTTAATTAGTTAATTAATAACTTATTGTGATAAATTCATCTTGTTCCAAGTCTTTTTACAGAACACGTCATCACTTCAACATGTCAACACTCAACACCAATATTTTTCTATAAACAATAATTATTATAAATTAGGATGCGTTCTCTCATTCAAACACACATCTCTCAATTCCTATCGTTACCTTTCTTTTTTATATTATCTAACACAGCACAGAATGATTTCCCAGAATAACTTCTAAACATATTACCAATCTCAGTCTGATCTCTGGACATGTACCACGAATATTTCTGAAAGGAATGTTCTGAAAACTACTAAGAAGTGTCAAAAATCTTTTGAGGATATGTTGCAAAAGATATTTCTGCTAGGTTAAATAAGAAATCAGACAGGTTTTACTTTTTATTAGAACATAATATTGAGATCAGTCTAGTCAATGTACATAGATGTGCTGTGTTGGATCACATGATTACCACATATTTACCTACGCAGATGGAGCCAACAATATACGCATATACGCACTCCGTTCAATGTCTCCACACATATCATGAGAAATCCTAAAAATACAGAATTTGTACCTTCTGTTTTCAACGAAAAAAATTGAAAACTGAATATTACAAATAGACAATTATTTAGAAAGGATCCATGAAAATAGGTAATGTAATATGTAGTAGCTCTTCAAAATCAAACTCACTTCTTCTCATGAGAACAAATATTCACACACCAAATGCAAATACAACACAACACACCAATCAACTCTATACTGGTATGTTCATTTCTTTTCTTTCTATTTTTTTACGCTCTTCTTCTTCTTCTTTTTCTATATCTCTTCTTTTTGCACATTGTCAAAGAAAATATGTTCTTTTGTATTTATTAAATGTTTTCAATTCATCAGCCTTTTAATACATATAAATAATAAGTAAATATCGAGAATGGCACAGGGAATCTGTTAAGAAAAGGTAAAATTATTTTGAATCTCTAAATTTGTTCATTTACTTGAACTCTAAATGCCATTTATTATCAACTCGTGTAAGAATGAACATGAATCTATGGTATTTTATCGGCCATTATTTTGACTCTGTTGTGATTTAAAGAGTTTGTGTCCGTCTCGATTGTCCAATAGAAGTTAAACAGACGTTAAGCAAAAAAAAATAAAGGTGTCAGCCTCAAAAGAGAATAATTTTAAAACAAATCTTCATATTTAAAATTATTATTATTTTTCTCTTGGCAAGCAGAACAAGGAGTGTTCCATTGAATGTACCCAATATGATCCGTCAAAAAAAATGGACGAATGTGGATCAGATTGTTGAAACCCATAAGTGCATGTTTTTTTTTATATTTCAAAAGAATCAATATAAGTGTTTTTTCTATGATTAAAATGTTGATCATTTTTTTCTTTTTTGTTTCATGATTTGTGATACAATGTGGTATCACAAATAATTAAACAAGAATCTAAAACCATTGTGATTACCCTAAAAGTGATCAATGATATTTTTTTTTTTTTTTTTAATACTTTGTATTGTTAAATTTTGGAATTATGTTGAAGGACCGCAAAAGTTATACAATGGTATATGGAGTAGAGGCCGATTCAGGTCAT
>JAAEEI010006705.1:0-47421 GCA_012654025.1 Pachypsylla venusta
GTGAGGGAGGGAAATCTGAGGGAATTTAAAATTCGGCTAAAAAATGGTCTGTTGAATTCAGCTCCGTACTGTATACAAGACGCCCTTTGAATTAATTTACGGTTTTTTTAAATTTATTTATTATTATCATTAATATTTTTTTTTACAGCTATTCTAATCTTTATACTATTTTTTCCAGGTTTAAATATTATTTATCAAGGTATTCTAATTATTTTTTACTATTTTTCAGGTATTGTAATGTGTCAACAACCACCGGTTGTTGTACACAATAAAGCAATAATAATAATAAATTGATTAAATTGGGATACTATGTCAAGTAAAACCATAATGAAGGTTGAAAATTACTATATCGTCACTTGACTGAAAAATATTAATGATGTTAAAGAGCTAACTAGTTTCGTCCTCTCCTGAGAACATCATCGGAGGTATACTAGCTCCGATGATGTTCTCAGGAGAGGACGAAACTAGTTAGCTCTTTAACATCTTGTAATATTTTTGAGTCAAGTGAAGATATAGTAATTTTCAACCTTCATTTTTTTTTTTTTTTTTTAAATTTGGCTTAACGTCTCTTTAACATCTATTGGTCATTCAAGACGGGGGTTTTACCCTCCATTCGCTGGAATCTTGCAAACCAGCTACCCACATTGACCTCACCCTGCCTGGGTTGGGCCGGAAAAAGCCAACGATACGTGGTGTTCCCAAGCGGTCACCCATCCAAGTACTGACCACGCCCGGACGTTGCTTAACTTCAGTGATCTGACGGGAACTGGTGTATTCAACGTGGTATGATCGTTGGCTACCAACCTTCATTAATAATAATAAAGTTTGGATGGTCGAATTTCAGTTTTCTAGTAGTAGGTACTTCGCAATTTAGAATTTTCGCTCGTACATACCCCTTCGAGTAGAAAACGCCTCCTATTTAGAAAAATCAATTTTCATATTTTTTGTAGGGTCCTTATATAATATTTGGGTATGTGTAATTTGGAGGGGGGGGGGGTGTTCGATTTTTCAAAATCTTTTTACACTAAGAGTGTTAGATAAGAAGAACATTTCATAGGTCGAATTACATTTGAAAACAGACCAAATATAAATTGATCACTTTTCAGGGTTTTCCCCATTTGGCTTTTGTTTTTTAAAAAATTTGCTGCCCCATTTGAAACCACCGCCTTGTTTTAGGGTGCATCTCCTTTTTTTCGGCGGTTACACAGAATTCACCACCAAGCGACGTTGAAAGTTTTCCGAAGATGTCTTTCTCCACCCTGTAACTCGGCAATTCTTCGTCTGGCTCACTAACGAATTTCGTAAAATATGTTCCTTTTGATCTCAGCTACCCACCATATTCCCATTTAAGGGCCAAACAACCCGCAGATAGATCGCTTTAATATATTCTGAGATGACACTGTATACACATTTGATTACTTGAAAATTTGTATAACTGATTAATGCTTATCCATCTAGGCGACGTGTTTATAAATTAAATGTGTTAACAGCACACTCTTTATCAAATCCTGGTATTTTCATGAGAAAGGAAAAAATATAATTTGTACCCATAACTTACACAAAAAATGCTTTCTACAGGGTGACTATAAAATACAAGAGTAGCTTGTGAAGTCTCCAAATAAAGTACCCATAACTTACACACTAAATGCTTTCTACAGGGTGACTATAAAATACTAGAGTAGCTTGTGAAGTCTGCAAATAAAGTACCCATAACTTACACACTAAATGCTTTCTACAGGGTGACTATAAAATACTAGAGTGGCTTGTGAAGTCTGCAAATAAAGTACCCATAACTTGAATTTTTTTTTAAAAAAAAAAGTTATGCCCCGGAACCGCTTTCGCATTACTTCAGGGACTATAACTTACACTCTTGTGAAGTCTGCAAATAAAGTACCCATAACTTACACACTAAATGTTTTCTACAGGGTGACTATAAAATACAAGAGTGGCTTGTGAATAAAGTAGCCACCCTTGACTGACACAAAAAATAATTATTTCTTCCTCTTTAATTCACACTTTCCAACTCTATTTGGGATCGGCGTTGATTTCCTTAATTCTGCCATGCCACAAGCTACTGTCTTTGCCTATTCTCGTTAGCTGCAACACTTTCCTGGCATGGCAACCCTTCCGTGCTTTTCACAGAATGCCCTTTAAGAATAACAATTAATATAATATTACATTATCAAACCTCCTAAGCTAAATTTAACTAATTCGGAGGTTGATTCTTTGTTGTTGATTTTTGAAAATAATTATCTCTTTTTTTTCTTTTTATTTTTAAGATTTTTTTTTTGCAAAAATCTATTGAATAACTCTTCTTTCCAAAACGAAATGATAAAGGTTCTTCAGTAATACACACGCAGTACCCAAACATACAAGGAGATACATTTACTGAAACCCACACAAGGCTATTTGGACAAACACTAATACACTCGCAGTACCCAAACATACAAGGAGATACATTTACTGAAACCCACACAAGGCTATTTGGACAAACACTAATACACACGCAGTACCCAAACATACAAGGAGATACATTTACTGAAACCCACGCAAGGCTATTTGGACAAACACTAATACACACGCAGTACCCAAACATACAAGGAGATACATTTACTGAAACCCACACAAGGCAATTTGGACAATCACTAATACACACGCAGTAGCCAAACATACAAGGAGATACATTTACTGAAACCCACACAAGGCTATTTGGACAAACACTAATACACACGCAGTAGCCAAACATACAAGGAGATACATTTACTGAAACCCACACAAGGCAATTTGGACAAACATTAATACACACGCAGTACCCAAACATACAAGGAGATACATTTACTGAAACCCACACAAGGCTATTTGGACAAACACTAATACACACGCAGCACCCAAACATACAAGGTGATACATTTAGTGAAACCCACACAAGGCTATTTGGACAAACACTAATACGCACGCAGCACCCAAACATACAAGGAGATACATTTACTGAAACCCACACAAGGCTTCACACGCAGTACCCAAACATACAAGGAGATACATTTAGTGAAACCCGCACAAGGCAATTCGGACAAACACTAATACACACGCAGTGCCCAAACATACAAGGAGATACATTTAGTGAAACCCACACAAGGCAATTTGAACAAACACTAATACACACGCAGTACCCAAACATACAAGGAGATACATTTACTAAAACCCGCACAAGGCAATTTGCGATTAAAAAGATTTTGTCTCTAAATATAAGTGGGTAGATAAATAGGAAGACGAAAAGCGTACGGGAGTCGTAAATCGCAATAAATGTCAAACATCACCAACCCCAAAGTTGAAGGAGCAATAAAAATAATATTAGGCTCTATCATAATATCAATGATAAAATGTCCAAACTTGATCGTCCGAAGCGAACATCTTTGGTCATTCAAAACAACTCTTTCACCCTCCTTTTGCGGAAAACTTAACAATCTAGCTACCTGGGCGTGGCCGTGAATACCTTCGCACGGGGCCTCGGAACATATGTCACTACCTATCAAATAAAACTTGGCTGGGCGTTGCTTAACATCAGTGATCTTTCGTGAACTGTTGCTTTCAACTTATAAATCTACATAGAAGGCAATTGGTTTTCTTTTCTTTTTTTATTTTATTTTTAATATTTTTTTTTTTTAAGTTGAGATTAATGATTTGTATCAAGCTCCTATCTTGCGATTTTATCTTGCATTTGACATCTGGATTATTTGTATTTATGAATTTTTTTTTCAAAAGTCGTCTGGAAGTGGCAGAAAAAAAAATGGATCTTCTTCATACAAACTCTATTTCGTGTTAATATAGTCGGCAGCTTTGCTTATCTTGACCTGCGCGCGTGTTCCGACTCGCTTGATTTTAGTGTGTCCACGAATCACTGAAGAGGGTGGTCGCTTGTGGACCGTGTAACTTGCCATTGTAGGAAGACGAGTTCGCAACTGGGATCGGCCAAATTGTGCACCTAATTTTGAAGTTTTCAAGATGCGGTATGAACGCTAACCCATAAAACCTTAAAAAAACAATAATAAATAATAATATATAAATCTTGGGGAGCAGTCTTCCTGGTCTAGTGGGTATCACACTGACATTGCACTTGGGGAACCCGGATTCAATCCCCGGCGGGGTCGGAAAAATCTCGTGAGGACTATTGAGTAGCTACTTTAATGTGAGTATCGGCCAGTGGCGACATTATTTGAGTAAATAATTTGATAGAAGATTTGAGAGATTATAATAATAATACTGCTTATTTATACTGCTCGAATGAGACTAACGAGTCCCTTTACCCCAGGAGTAAGCTTGTACTATTATTGTGGTCAAATTCTCAATTAATTGAGAGGATAAAATCCTACCTTGGCTGGGATTCGAACCCGCGACCTCCTGATTACCAGGCGAGCGCTTGACCACTGAGCTACCAAGGCAGTTTTTTATTAGTACATGAAGATTATTAGTACATGACGCCCTTAGTAATGCTGTGATACCCACAAAACTTTTCTCTAAGAAGTTCTACATTTACATTTTTACATACAAATCATAAGAAAGAATGGATGACACAGTTCGTCACAAATGTGGGAAATATTCAAAAGAAAAGTTTTAACTTTTTCTTCCTCTAGAAGATAAAGTATTGTAGCCGTACAGAATTTGCACATTTTTTGCATGAATACAACACTTTTTTAAGTAAATAAATGACAATGTTATACATAAAGAATTTGTTTTTTCATGAATCGTGTACTTTATGTTTCTGTACCGTACTATAATTATAAATTCTCTTGAGGTACTTGTATGATAAACATAGAGAATTTGATTTTTCATGAATCGTGTACTTAATGTTTCAGGACCGTACTATAATTATAAATTCTCTTGACATTAGGTACTTTTATGTTAAACATAGAGAATTTGATTTTTCATGAATCGTGTACTTTATGTTTCCGTACCGCACTATAATTATAAATTCTCTTGACATTAGGTACTTTTATGTTAAACATAGAGAATTTGATTTTTCATGAATCGTGTACTTTATGTTTCTATACCGTACTATAATTATAAATTCTCTTGACATTAGGTACTTTTATGTTAAACATAGAGAATTTGATTTTTCATGAATCGTGTACTTTATGTTTCTGTACCGTACTATAATTATAAATTCTCTCGACATTAGGTACTTTTATGATAAACATAGAGAATTTGATTTTTCATGAATCGTGTACTTAATGTTTCTGGACCGTACTATAATTATAAATTCTCTTGACATTAGGTACTTTTATGTTAAACATAGAGAATTTGATTTTTCATGAATTGTGTACTTTATTTTTCTGTACCGTACTGTAATTATAAATTCTCTTGACATTAGGTACTTTTATGTTAAACACAGAGAATTTGATTTTTCATGAATCGTGTACTTTATGTTTCTGTACCGTACTATAATTATAAATTCTCTTGACATTAAGTACTTTTATGTTAAACATAGAGAATTTGATTTTTCATGAATCGTGTACTTTATGTTTCCGTACCGTACTATAATTATAAATTCTCTTGACATTAGGTACTTTTATGTTAAACATAGAGAATTTGATTTTTCATGAATCGTGTACTTTATGTTTCTGTAACGTACTATAATTATAAATTCTCTTGACATTAAGTACTTTTATGTTAAACATAGATAATTTGATTTTTCATGAATCGTGTACTTAATGTTTCAGGACCTTACTATAATTATAAATTCTCTTGACATTAGGTACTTATATATTCAAATTGTGGAGCGAAATAGACCAATAAAGTTTTATGCGTGATAATAAAAAATGCTTATTTACTTACATTATACTCACCCGTCCTTCATCGTCACCAATGATTGTAGAATATCATCATCTTTTCTTGGTGGCTCTTGTGGCTTCTGCATAAAAAAACCGGAATTAGGTTCTGCTTATTTTCTTCATAAGAATTCAATTTTTAACACATTACCTGTCAACTTGTCAAATCAAATTTGAAAAATAGAGGTCGGGGAAGAATATTATATGAGAAATTGCAAAATTCAAAAACTCAGCGCCATTTTGGATGACATAATCGGCAGACCAAAATTTGTTACAGGTGCCACTTTATTTCACGCCCCGTAAAACAATGACACTCTTGCAAGCGTTTATCTCCCGATTTTGTTAGAACCCAAAAATTAATCAGCTGTTTCTATGAAGTGATATATAATATGTCCATTACTCAACACCAATTTTTATAAGAATCAAACCAAGTGGTCGAACTGGATTGTCACGACCCACAAACTTTGTTGAAGGTGGAAACAGTTGGAAATGTAGTGGAGGAGAAAATGGCCCAGATACTTTTTGAAGAAAACTTGTGAAGGTTCGGTCGTATAAGCGTGAGTCCTTGAGGATACCAGATTCAAGGATCAGGTCTTCCGGTGATATTATCCGGGGAGACTTATATATTCCATGTTTCCCATATTGAAAGCCATACCCTCTACAAGAGTATGCCGGTGAAGGGTTAAATGATTCTTAAAAAAAGTCCTGAAAAACTTATCACAGGTGCCACTTTATCACACCGCTCGTAGAAGAATGTCGATCTTGCACGAATTTATGTCCGGCATTTGTGACGATCCTGATCCTCCATTCAGGACTTTTTTCAAGAATCATTTAACCCTTCACCGGCATACTTTTGTAGGGGGATATGGCTTTCAATATGGAAAACATGGAACATATAAGTCTCCCCGGATAATATCACCGGAAGACCTGATCCTTGAATCTGGTATCCTCAAGGACTCACGCTTATACGACCGAACCTTCACAAATTTTCTTCAAAAAGTGTCTGGGCCATCTTCTCCTCCACCACATTTCCAACTGTTTCCCCCTTCAACAAAGTTCTTCTTCATCAAACCTCTTCTTTTCCATGTTACTCTAATACCTCCAATACTTCGAGTACAAAATGTTTTTCTGTCTCCCCTTCCAAATCCACATCTCTCATTTTTCTTTATTTTCAATTTCAATGTTTTTTTTTTTGATTCGAGTTTTCTCGAAAAGCCTTCTCAATTTCCAATAAGTGAGTTTTATTTAAATGTAAATCGAAGAAATTTTCTGTTGTAACAAATTTCATTAAGAAAGTTGCGAATTTAGATTTTAACAAAGGAAACAGTTTTCATTTGATAATGTAAATAAGAAACAATTCAAAGGCAACGCCTTTAATACATACCAGGGAACAGATTCGTTCTCATCTTTACAAATTCATTCATGGGGAAAACTGGAATCTGAACTAATATTCAAGTAATGGAAAAACTCGACTTGAAAAAAATTGACGCGCACTAGCGATCAACAACCACCAACAGCTTTCTTTTTTAAGGAGCCGAAATCAGTTGACGTTGGGTTGAGGAAAAGCTGCTATAGGTCTTATGGGCATACACTTCGTGCTGCTGCGATTTCGGGTGGAACACCTTTGATATCCGGCACGGATGAAAGTGTGTGATTTTTTTCTTCTTCTGAAAGTTGTTACAATTTAGGTCGTCTTCGTCCGATCAATTCTGTACAGTTCAAGAAGTGTAGAGCAATTACTGAAGCTGTGTATGATGTGTGAGTGAGTAAGTGAAAGTGTGGGGTAGGATTACCAGATGAAAATTTTCAAAATCAGAAAAATTCTCATGAAAAACACGGACGTGTCAATTTATGATATAAGATATAAAAAAGTAGGTATTCAAGGGTTTTGCAAATGTGCAATACCTACAATTTTTTGTAAATTGTTGTCATAAACTTACAACTACTGCCCATACTATTCAGAACTCTACATTCTGAAAATCACCTCAACCCACACTACATTCATCTCTGCGCACGTTATTTTTATACTGGTGATTTGACACTTTTAAAAAGTATTTTTGCGTGTCTCAAGCCTAGTACACACCGGCAACATTTGTTTCGCAACAATCCACAACAGTCCAATACTGTTTCGATACAAAGTTTCAAGTGTTTAGCCTAGTACACACCGGCAACATTTGTTTCGCAACAATCCACAACAGTCCAATACTGTTTCGATACAAAGTTTCAAGTGTTCAGCCTAGTACACACCGGAAACATTTGTTTCGCAACAATCCACAACAGTCCAATACTGTTTCGATACAAAGTTTCAAGTTTTTCTTCAACTTGTTCAAAATACATTTTTTTTCCGTCCACACCAAATTGGAATCCAACTGTGACCAATGTGTGTTTTTTTTATTTAGTTCATTTTAAAAATTATTGTTTTGAAATCATCAAAATGTCGAGTTCTGAGGTTGTGAGTGGTATCGGTGCAATAAACTTAGTTTTACTTTTGATAAAGAGAAAAATCGACGATTCTGGGTGAGAAAGTTCTATCTGTAGGCACAAACTATGCAAACAATCTCTTGGCTGACTTAAAATTTGAGGACGGTGCTGGCTTTCGCAATTTTACTAGAATGTCTCCTAGTGATTTTGAAAGCCTACTCTGTTTAGTTGGGGAACGAATTTCTCGCGAAGATTAATACAAATTTGTACTCTGAAAACACAAATTTGTACTCTGGTGAGTTAACTTCCCAGAGACAACGTTCACAATGGAGATCTTCGATCAATTCCAAAGTTTGTTGTTGTGACAAAACCATTTTTTTCAAATACACACAATTAAGTCAATCAACAATAAAATTATCTTTATCTATGTAAACAAAAACTGAAAGCAAAACATAAAAATCCAATAAAATGTTTCAGTGTTCTCCATTTCGGCGGGAAACAAAATATACAGAAAAAAATGTTTCGGAAACAAGTCTGGCGAGAATAAAAGTTGCTGGATTGTTCAGAAACAGTGTTTCTGATACAAGTGTTGCCGGTGTGTACTAGGCTTTACAAAAAACAGGACATTTTTCAAAAGCAGACCGGACAAACATGCAAAAAGCAGAATATTTCCTGCCAAAGCTGGACGTCTGGCAACCCTAGTCTCGGATATGAGAGATAGGTGCTGCTCTGCTCACATACGGCTGATTCTCCATCACTTTCTTCACAAATTCCTATTCCCTCTCCTTCTGGTCCAGAAAGTCCAACTGGATCCACTTATTGATAAGGATCTTCTTTGTCTTTCCTATCCTCCTGTGTTTGACAGACAATTATGATGAGGGTGTCGACACTCTATGGATTCACTTATTGATATGGATCTTCTTTGTCTTTCCTATCCTCCTGTGTTTGGCAGACAATTATGATGAGGGTGTCGACACTATGGACCCACTTATTGATATGGATCTTCTTTGTCTTTCCTATTCTCCTGTGTTTGGCAAACAATGATGGGGGTGTTGACACTCTATGGACCCACTTATTGATATGGATCTTCTTTGTCTTTCCTATCCTCCTGTGTTTGGCAGACAAATATGATGAGGTGTCGGCACTCTATGGACCCACTTATTGATATGGATCTTCTTTGTCTTTCCTATTCTCCTGTGTTTGGCAGACAATGATGGGGGTGTCGACACTCTATGGACCCACTTATTGATATGGATCTTCTTTGTCTTTCCTATCCTCCTATGTTTGGCAGACAATTATGATGAGGGTGTCGACACTATGGACCCACTTATTGATATGGATCTTCTTTGTCTTTCCTATCCTCCTGTGTGTGACAGACAATTATGCGGGTGTCGACAGTCTCCTTTTTGTGTAGAGTTGCCAATTTTTGCCCACATCTTCAAGTAGGTATAAACTTTTCCTTGATGATATTTATTCTTCTTTCTTTTCCTGTTTGGGTGTCGACTCTAGGCATGTTTTTTTTTTAACTGAGTTTACTCATTTCATATCTATTCTCAGACACTATAGCTCCGATGATGTTCTCAGGAGAGGACGAAACTAGTTAGCGCTTTAACATTGTTGTAGACTTAGGGTTCGAGGATTAAGTTGTCGTGAATTTAAAACGCGTTAACTAACTTTAAAAATAAATAAAATAAAACTTAAAATAATTTATTAAAAAAAAAAAAATAGAAATTACAATAAATAAAAAAAGAAAGAAACGTAACACAAAATTTCGAATACTGTTCGCAAACGCCGTATTTCAACGCTCGAAAATACACACGAATTAACCACTCACTTATCACTTAGAAAGCGCAACTTATCGATCTCGCTTCCAAAATTATACTCACTTCGTTTATCACTCAAATAATACTGACTAACTTCTACAAGATGTCCCCTATTTATACCTACATTCAAAGCGTTCTAGAAGGATCTCGAAATAAACAAAACTGGTGAACAAACGACCTGCGTAAAATAAAATCGTAAACAAACAACAAAACGTTTTCGAAATAAAAGATTTTTCTAGTACGCAAATGGCAATGTAAATAATACGCTATTCAAACTCATTTATATTTCCCCCCCTTCACCCCGACCCCTCCCACAAGTCTCGACGATTCATTGTAAACAGAAGGAGAAATCAAAAATAGAAAGGAGAGTATACAGGATGTCTACACAACATTCCGTATACAGGTTCCGTATACAGGTTGTTCACAATATTTTTTAGTCAAGGGAAGATATAGTAATTTTTAACCTTCATTATGGTTTTACTTGACACAGTATCCCAATTTAACCAACCCATCTTTAATATAGTCAAGTGAAGATATAGTCATTTTCAACCTTCATTATGGTTTTACTTGACATAGTATACCTATCCCAATTTAATCAACCAATTTAACCAATTGAGTTTACTCATTTTATTTAGGTACTTTATCTCTCATTTCTCTTCAACTTATTCTCAAGTCAAAGAGAAACAAGCTTCCCACCGCTTTTAATTCAAATTTTCAAAAATTGAAGAAAAAAAAAATATATGAAATAAAATAAGCTAAAACCTTGGAGAATGGAGAAGAAATTTTTAATTCTTTAGAATTCGCTTTCCTCAGAAGATTTACATTATTGTAAATAAGTTAGGAGAAAATTGGCCTTCTGTTTTCAAATTTATAAAAAATCTCTTGAATTTGTAGAAAAAACAAATTCAAACGAGACACTGGTGCGAACGACTTGTGCCCGAAAGTTTTCATGGATAATTCTTAATACCATTACCTAGGCTGTTGGAAATAGGGATGGGCTAGTCACTAACGAGTCGACTCACGAGTCGAATCATATTTTTGAAATGAGTCGACTCTTCAAAGAGTCCACTTACGAGTAGCTTGTTTTGTTGACTGATAAAGATAATAAAGGGAGAAATATTTTTCCGGTTGTTTGTTGTTTACTGAAGGAAAATATTCTTTTATTCCGGTGACGATTGATTGTGATGTCTTTTTAATGTATTCGCCGAAGTTAGGGACGTTTATTTGGTAGATGCCCCTTTTGTCAATTGTTTTTTTTTTTTTATGTCGTTCTGATCAAATAAGGTGTTTTTGAAAATTGTCACTCGATGCGATTCGAGATCGAGAGTTGACTCATATTTGTGAGTCGAGTCATGTCGACTCACCTAAGTGAGTCGAAAATCCCATCCCTAGTTGGAAGTTGGAATCATACTAAATTTGCTCTGATCGCTATCCACCACTTGTTGGAGTCGGAAATGAAATTGAATCCTGAATTCTCCAAACTGACATCTGATGTAGGGGGAGGGAGGGGGGGAAGTTTTCCATATAATTAATGAGGTTTTAAATTTCTCTCAAAGTTAATTAGGGACAAAAAATAAATAAATAGGGGGAAAAAAAATGTAAAATTGGGATGGAGAAAAGAGAATCTAGAGGAAGCACTAGAGAAGGGGAATCTAGAATAGGAGAATGAGAAAAAATATATTTGAAACAAAAAAAAACAAGCAACCTAATGAACTAGACACACAACTATTAATGCAGTAGGGATGGGATTTTCGACTCACTTACATGAGTCGACTCGACTCCTCAATATGAGTCGACTCCATGAGTCGACTCTCGATCTCTACTCTTTTCGAGTGCTATTTTAAAAACAACTTATTTGATCAGAAAGACATAATAGAAACAATTGACAGAAGTGGTATCTACCAAATAAACGTCCCCAACTTCGGTGAATACATTAAAAAGATATCACAATTAATCGTTATTAAAAAAAAACATAATTTTCGTTCAGTAAACAACAAACATAAGAATAAAAACCTCACGAGCTCTCATAGAGCTCAATCTATTTGTGCTTTCTCAAAAAAAAAAAAGGTACTCGTAAGTCGACTCTTTGAAGAGTCAAAAAGATGAGTCGACTCATAAGTGAGTCGAGTCATGAGTCGACTCATGACTCGACTCGTGGATGATGAGAAAAAAAAGATGAGTCGACTCATAAGTGAGTCGAGTCATGAGTCGACTCATGACTCGACTCGTGGATGACTAACCCATCCCTATAATGCAGCTCTGTTCTGGGTGGAAGAGGGCAATGCGATGACTAAGGGAGAGGGATATGTCTTGCCGCCTCGTCCCGCCATTCCCAAGTGAAGCGGCCATTTTAAAAATGACACGAGTCAAAACTTTTTTCCCATATTTTCACCGAACAATATGAGATCGGTTTATCTTTTTCTCCTACAATAACTTTTGAAGGCATGCAGTCCGATTTTAATTAAATTTAATGTGGAAGTATAGATATACAGCGTGTCCCAGGAAGACAGTTAACTCCCCCCCCCCCATAACTTTTGAACGGTTTGGAATTTTCGAATTTTGTAAAGAAAGGATAAGAAATGGCCATGGTCCATCAAAGTGTTATGGCGAGATCCACAGATTCGAACACTGTGTAACGCCACCACTTCCCATAATAATATCACGCCACTCTGTCCGTTTATTTTCCTATTAACTGAATCAGCACTTTGCTGAATACCGAACCGAGTGAGTTGCAGCAGTGCACATTGATCACCAGTTAGTCAGTTTTTAGATTCGGAAGCGTCAAGACATTTTTATAATAATAAGAAGTTAATATTTTATTTATAGAACAAGGTAAGCCTTTTTTTCCAATCATATTCTTTACAAGTACCATTTTAATATTATTTAAATTATAACTAACACCTATTTTTAATATTTAATTAACATCAATATATTTATTTATTTATTCATAATTTTACCATCAATAAAGAACATTAGTAATTTATATTATTATTATTTCCAAACTTTCGTCTTAATTAATTCTTCCATCTAAATCTCACTCCGTCGAAAGACGTAAAATAAAGTCGACGAAACTCCAAGGATCTAGCCTTGGAGTTGCTGACGTTTCATCGTGGAGGTGTCCGTCACAATACCAAGCACCACGAGAAACGCCTCGATAAACGGTCCCAGGATTTACACTTGGAGTAAGCACCGTTCTATCGTAAAAGCAACCGTCACAATGGTGGAGATGCGGGGCAACGATCCCCGTACCTCTCGCAGGTGTGATATTTATTGACAAAAATTATCGATTTCTCGAGATATTTTACATGGAATGATTCAAATATTTTTTAATTTAATTCACAGTAAATAAAATACGGACTAGCTTTCCTAAACATTTTTTTACTTTCTTTATCCTATAAAAAGGAAAGTATTGTAATGGGCTGAAATTTTCCATGCCGAGTTTTCAATTCCAAAACACGTTTTGATGAGGTCCCAAGAGCCCAAATCTCGGGTTTCAGCCATTGGTCCGAGTGTGTGTCTGTCCTCCTGTTTGAACAACATATCTGAAGAACGGCAAGTGCTGGAGACTTTGCATGTATTCAAATTTATGTCTGGAACGAAACGCTTTTGGTTGAAATTCAAGTTACGGTTGCCGATTTTTTGCCGCTTTTTAATGGTTTTAGAGAATCCACTTTTCTTGCCTGTTCTTTTCAGATTAATATATGTTCACCAGTGTAATACCAAGTCAATCCACTATTCTTGCCTTTTCTTTCTATATTAATATATGTTCACCAGTGTAATACCAAGTCAATCCACTAACGAAGTCAATCCACTATTCTTGCATTTTCTGTCTAGATTAATATATGTTCACCAGTGTAATACCAAGTCAATCCACTATTCTTTCCTTTTATTTCTAGATTAATATATTTTCTCCAGTGTAATACCAAGTCAATCCACCATTCTTGCCTTTTCTTTCTAGATTAATATATGTTCACCAGTGTAATACCAAGTCAATCCACTATTCTTGCCTTTTCTTTCTAGATTAATATATGTTCACCAGTGTAATACCAAGTCAATCCACTATTCTTGCCTTTTCTTTCTAGATTAATATATGTTCACCAGTGTAATACCAAGTCAATCCACTATTCTTGCCTTTTCTTTCTAGATTAATATATGTTCACCAGTGTAATACCAAGTCAATCCACTATTCTTGCCTTTTCTTTCTAGATTAATATATGTTCACCAGTGTAATACCAAGTCAATCCACTATTCTTGCCTTTTCTTTCTAGATTAATATATGTTCACCAGTGTAATACCAAGTCAATCCACTATTCTTGCCTTTTCTTTCTAGATTAATATATGTTCACCAGTGTAATACCAAGTCAATCCACTATTCTTGCCTTTTCTTTCTAGATTAATATATGTTCACCAGTGTAATACCAAGTCAATCCACTATTCTTGCCTTTTCTTTCTAGATTAATATATGTTCACCAGTGTAATACCAAGTCAATCCACTATTCTTGCCTTTTCTTTCTAGATTAATATATGTTCACCAGTGTAATACCAAGTCAATCCACTATTCTTGCCTTTTTTGTCTAGATTAATATATGTTCACCAGTGTAATACCAAGTCAATCAACTATTCTTGCCTTTTCTTTCTAGATTAATATATGTTCTCCAGTGTAATACCAAGTCAATCCACTATTCTTGCCTTTTCTTTCAAGATTAATATATGTTCTCCAGTGTAATACCAAGTCAATCCACTATTCTTGCCTTTTTTTTTCAAGATTAATATATGTTCACCTGTGTAATACCAAGTCAATCCACTATTCTTGCCTTCTCTGTCTAGATGAATATATGTTCTCCAGTGTAATACCAAGTCAATCCACTATTCTTGTCTTTTCTTTCAAGATATTTCAAAAGACCAAAAGAGTTTTCTTTGTTATTAAAATGGAAAATGAAAAAAAAAATGGAAAAGAAAAATTTCCCCTGGGTTGTATTGTTTTCGGCCTTTAGACTTCTCCGTAGAGAAATAAAAATATCTTTGAATAAATAAGGTCGAGATCATATTAGGTTTCGTTAGACTTACCTCATATGGCCTTTGTGACCCCGATTTATACCGCTTTGAACAAGGTTTGATTTCAAGTTATTTTTATTTAGAACTTTTTTCATAGGTATATACTTTTGAAATAAATTGAATTAAAACCAAACACTAAAAACTCTATACTTATAAAGAAACAAGATTCGAATCATTCGATTGATCGATTCAGTCTTGTCGATTCGACAGATGGGGAGTGAGAGAGATTTGCTTCAATTTAATTTATTTCAAAAGTAATTATACAATGAGAGTTCTATAAATAAAGATAATTTGAAATCAAACCCAGTATAAATCTGGTTTGAATGCAACAGTGGCACGTTGAGTACACGTGTTCTCGTTGAATCACTGAAGTTAGGCAACTTTCAGCGAGATTGTGCCATGTGTGTATCCACGTAGGTTTGCGCCCTCGTGATGCTGGCTATATTTTTCCGGCCCGACCCAGGTTGAGTGAGGTCAGCGTGGGTAGTAAATCTTACTAATTAATGGGTTGGAAAAGAGTGGAAATCCAGCATAACGTTTTATTATTTTATTTTTACTGATTTTTCAAATAAATCAAACGAAGTGACATATGGTTTTATCTCTACTGTTTTTCGTTAAATTTCCGTTTGTTCGTTCCACAATAACTCTCCCAATGCCTTGCCCTTGTTTGGACCTCCCCGCAGGCCCGCAGCTCACAGATCTACCTAGTATTAAGAAATCCTTTTCGGTGACTCCCCGAACAAATTCCTTTATAACGAAGAGAGGTCTAGTTATCAGAGGACACTACTTCTTTTGTCTCGAACGTCTTGTCCGACCTGACGGTGACTATTTTCACAGACAGTGTTACCAGGTCGTAGGGAATTTCCCTATGCGTAGGGAGAATTAGGGGGTCCGTAGGGAGAGAGGGAATTTTCATCAAAAAAGGCCAAAACGTAGGGAAATTTAAAGATTTGTCTATTTACCAAGTCGTAGGGAATTTCCCTATGCGTAGGGAGAATTAGGGGTCCGTAGGGAGAGAGGGAATTTTCATCAAAGAAGGCCAAAATGTAGGGAAATTTAAAGATTTGTCTATTTTTGCATTTAATGCGCATTTTGGGTTAATTCTATTCTAGAGAAAAGTGAATAATTCGTCCAAACTTTTTTGTAGGAAGTTTCACTTTTCTGTAGAAATTCACCCAAAATTGAATGTTGACAATTAATCAGATCAGATAATAAAATACCACTAATCGATATTTTGTGAATCGATGTGAAAATATCGCGGGAATTTTTAAATTGTCGTTAATTTTTTCTTTTCTTTTTCTTCGTTTTAGTTTTAACTTGACTAATCGACTCATGACTCTTGATAATTTTCATTTTAAAATTCACTTTTCACAATGATTTTTCGGAATTTTCATTTCTGCATTTAATATCTAATGTAGGTACCTAAAACCCGACAGAGATAGCCAAATTTATGATCCCTATTGGGAATCGAACCCAATTCCCTTATATAAATAAAGATCATTTGAAATCAAACCCAGTATAAATCTGGTTTGAATGCAACAGTGGCACGTTGAGTACACGTGTTCTCTTTGAATCACTGAAGTTAGGCAACTTTCAGCGAGGTTGTGCCTTGTGTGTATCCACGTAGGTTTGCGCCCTCGTGATGCTGGCCATATTTTTCCGGCCCGACCCAGGTTGAGTGAGGTCAGCGTGGGTAGCTGGTTTTCAAGTTTCCAGTGAAAGGAGGGTAAAAACCTCCGTCTCGAATGACCAATAAATGTTAAGGAGACGCCAAGAAAAAAAAAGAGACTTAGAATTAACATATTATCCAAAGATTTTTTTTTTTTTGTTTTTTTTTGACAATTAAGGCGCTTTAATTCGAGATCGTTCGCGCCGAATACCTGGTTTACAGGAGTCTAAAGCAGTCTACCCGTTTAAGGTAGACCACAAGAGAGTCCAACACCAAAGGATCATCTAACAAGGACGGAGGGGGGAGGAGAGAGGTCATGGCACCCGAAAGAGATGGACAGGATATGCTGGACGGACAGCATAGCCCCACATTGGCATATTGGAGGAGAGTTTTTATTAAATAGGAAACTGTGAGTAAGCCGGGTGTGGCCGATTCTCATTCGGGCGATCACAATCTCTTCAGCCCTCGATGAACGGAAGCTAGATGTTCATGGTTCAATGTCTGATTTGATGGTCTTAAGTTTATTGGCTGGACTGGTGTTGGACCAAAAACTGGAGATCTCATTATGGGTGATGGTTTTATTAATGATTTAAAATCATCAGGGCAACATAAATTTGAATTTAAAGTTGGCTCCGCCCGTTTTTGTCCACGGACACACCTAGTTATTTTATTTTTACTGATGATCACCGTGTTTTTTCATATAAATCAAACGAAGTGACATATGGTTTTATCTCCACTGTTTTTCGTTAAATTTCCGTTAACTCTCCCAATGTCTTGTCCTTGTTTGGACCTCCCCGCAGGCCCGCACTTCACAGATCTACCTAGTATTAAGAAATCCTTTTCGGTGACTCCCCAAACAAATTTCTTTATAACGAAGAGAGGTCTAGTTTTATCAGAGGACACTACTTCTTTTGTCTCGAACGTCTTGTCCCCGACCTGATGGTGACTATTTTCACAGTGTTATCAGGTCGTAGGGAATTTCCCTATGCGTAGGGAGAATTAGGGGGTCCGTAGGGAGAGAGGGAATTTTCATCAAAAAAGGTCAACACGTAGGGAAATTTAAAGATTTGTCTATTTTTGCATTTAATGCGCATTTTGGGTTAATTCTATTCTAGAGAAAAGTGAATAATTCGTCCCAACTTTTTGTAGAATTCACCCAAAATTGAATGTTGACAATTAATCAGATCAGATAATAAAAAAGGACTAATCAATATTTTGTAAATCGATGTGAAAATACCGCGGGAATATTTAAATTGTCGTTTAATTTTTTCTTTTCTTTTTCTTCGTTCTAGTTTTGACTTGACTAATCGACTCATGACTCTTGATAATTTTCATTTTAAAATTCACTTTTCACAATGATTTTTCAGAATTTTAATTTCTGCATGTAATATCTAATGTAGGTACCTAAAACCCGACAAAGATAGCCAAATTTATGATCCATATTGGAAATCGAACCCAAGTCTCTTATATTTAAATCTGTCATCATGTTTATCTCTAAGAAATCATCACTACGGCACGCTACCAGGAGCCTAACTACAGGTACCTACTGATTTTCTCACCATAAACTCGTAAAAGTTGACATTTTTAGCGCAGGGAAACTGTAGGGAGAAAGTTTTTTTAGCGTAGGGAAATGTAGGGAGAAATCAAGGCCTCTGTAGGGAATTTTGACGAAAAAAAAACTGGCAACACTGTAAAAAATATATTTTTTTTTTGTTTTCTCGTACAGATATTTTTTCAACAAATTTTTTTTATTATTATTATTTTACTTCGAACATTTTATTAAATTAATATTCATATTTTTTTTTTTCTTTTCTTACGAATATTTTTTTAACGATTTTTGTTTTTATTTTACTTCGAAAATTAATAAAACTTCATACAAAATGCAAAAGAATCACAAAAATTAATGAACAAAAAGAAAGAAATCAAATCCTCAGTCATGTCAGGTCGTCATTATTAAATTCTAATGAACTAATTGATTAAATAAAAATAATAAACACTTTCAATCTTCTGATAATTACTAATTAAAATGTATATTCTTTTCCTTTCAATATCAAACATAAAAAAGTACTAGCTGTTTTCCCGTGCTTCCGTAGCGAAGCACGGGAACCAGAAATTTTCAAATTATATATTTTTATGGGGTCCTTATATACTATTTTGGGGGGGGGTCTGTTCTCGGCAATTTTTCGTTATCTCTTTTAGTTTGCCCAGAAAAAAATTGCAAAAAGACCCGCTAAATGGCGTCATTTTTGGCGGTAACTTGCTCCCACATTTTTTTCTTTTCTTATTACGCACCTATATACTAACAGGGACCTGTGTGCCAAATTTAAAGTCTCTACGTTTAGCCATCGTGGAGCTACGTTGATTATCAGTCAGTACGTCAGTCAGTATACCAACTGGGCTTTGCGTTTTATAAGTATAGATAGATAGGTAAAGAGCTCAGTGGCGCACCTAGGATTAACGTACGGTACATTAACGTATGTGTAGGACTCAGTGGCGCACCCAGGATTAACGTACGGTGCATTATCGTATGTATCGGACATCGGACTCAGTGGCGCACCCAGGATTAACGTACGGTACATTAACGTATGTGTCGGACTCAGTGGCGCACCCAGGATTAACGTACGGTATATTAACGTATGTGGCGGACTCAGTGGCGCACCCAGGATTAACGTACGGTACATTAACGTATGTGGCGGACTCAGTGGCGCACCTAGGATTAACTTACGGTACATTAACGTATGTGTAGAACTCAGTGGCGCACCCAGGATTAACGTACGGTACATTAACGTATGTGTCGGACTCAGTGGCGCACGCAGGATTAACGTACGGTACATTAACGTATGTGGCGGACTCAGTGGCGCACCCAGGATTAACGTACGGTACATTAACGTATGTGTCGGACTCAGTAGCGCACGCAGGAATAACGTACGGTACATTAACGTATGTGGCGGACTCAGTAGCGCACGCAGGAATAACGTACGGTACATTAACGTATGTGTCGGACTCAGTGGCGCACCTAGGATTAACGTACGGTACATTAACGTATGTGGCGGACTCAGTGGCTCACCCAGGATTAACGTACGGTACATTAACCTATGTGTCAGACTCAGTGGCGCACCCAGGATTAACGTACGGTACATTAACGTATGTGTCGGACTCAGTGGCGCACCCAGGATTAACGTATACGGTATATTAACGTATTTAACGTACGGTACATTAACGTACGTGTCGGACTCAGTGGCGCACCCAGAATTTTCTATCCGTGGGGGGTCCCTATATCCATTTTTCATATTTACTACTAAGATGTGCACTAACTGCCGGGACTGTAGCCTGGATTGAATTCCGGGGGAGGGCGGGTATATTAAAACTATATTAAGGCCAACCTTCATACCTATCCCCAAAATTGTCAGTCTGAGTCTGATGGTGCGGTCATGTGGGGGGGGGNGGGGGGGGGGGGGGGAGAAGAGTAGAAATGATCTAGGATATTGAAGGTGTGTTTCTTATTGGCAAACGTGTCTTTTTTGCTAAAAAAATAAAACCGACAGTCTGGTCCGGTCAAAACATGAGCGGGGTGTGAAGTCAATACCCTCCGACCTATATCTATTTTAAATCTATCATTACTGGATGAGTGGCCAAGAAGACATTGAAGGCATATATTGGGCGGCGCAGCGTGAGGGACAAACATTTTTTTCTTTCTTTCGATATTTGTATGCTTTTAAAGTTGACCATGGATTCGCCCTAGAAAAACAGCTATGCCTTTTCAAAACTGAAAATAATCGTCCCAGAATGTTAGGCTTTTACGGAATTCAAACTCGTAAACTCCGAAGCATTAAACTTGTAGTTTTTTTTTTTTTTGGTACACCTTACACGCCTTAGAGTATTACATAAGTCATGCATAAAAATAATGAAATTTCGGGGGGGTGGGTCTGGACCCCATGGACCCCCCCCACTGGGTACGACCTTGATTGTTGTTGTTGTTAATACTGTTGTGGTGATAATGAGTTACACCTTACAATATTACATAAGTCATGCATAAAAACATAATGAAATTTCGGGGGGTCTGGACCCCATGGACCCCCCTGGACACGGCCTTGATAACTTTAATATAATCATATTTTTTTTTTTTTTTTTAATTTGGCTTAACGTCTCACATCAATTGAACATTCAAGACGGGGGTTTCATCCTCCATTCGCTCGAAACTTACAAAGCAGCCACCCACACATTGACCTCGCCCAGCCTGGGTTTGGGCCGGAAAAATAGCCAGCATCACGAGGGCGCGAACCCACTTGGACATCCACATGATACAACCTCGCTGTTCGTTGCTCAACTTCAGTGATCTATTTGGAACTGATGTATTCAACGTGCCATAGTCCGCCGGCTGTTTGTAGATTGAAATTCAGACAGACGAATAACATTGCATGTGTCGCGTGACCCAACATCATTTCTATGTATTTTCATCAATTCGTGCTTTGAGTGATGAAGGTTTGCATTTCCGACAGACGAATAACATTGCATGTGTCGCGTGACGCAACATCATTTCTATGTATTTTCATCAATTCGTGCTTTGAGTGATGAAGGTTTGCATTTCCGACATGACCCGGCTGGCACCATAATTTTGAACTTTAATAACTTTTGAACGGAAAGAGCACTAACGATGATTTGAACGGCACTAACCAGCACTAACGAACCTTGTTCGAATGTGCTACTCAGAAAATAAGAATTCCGACATGACCCGGCTGGCGTTGAGTTGGCGGGCCGGAGAAAATGTTGAATATCTCCGTAACGGGGAGAGCACTAACGATCATTTTTACGGCACTAACGTAGCACTAACGATAGAGCTCACAAAAACGTGGAAATTCCGACATGACCCGGCCAACTTAACGTACCCAGATTCATTAACCCTTTTCCTTTCTTTCTTCTAATGCAAGAGTTCCCAAAGCAAGCTTTGGCACACCCTGAATATAAAAAATAAATTTCAAAATAGAAAAAAGTTGTATTAACTGCAAAATAATTGTTGAGTCACGAGCGCTTTCGTCAGTTACGACATTATCAAGTAGACTAAATCTGAATTTATACTCAGTCGCTAGAGATGAGAGTTTCCTCGGCTTACAACTTTACGCAGATGCAGGGGCGTACACAGNTTATTATTATTTATATATACACACATACACATATGTATACATATAAACACATATATATACATACATATATTATATAATTGTATTATGCTTGATTAATTAATATATTGGAACATATTTCCACATTTAAAGTTATTCATATTGTTCATTAATTCTAATTTTCTGTTTTTTGCTCTAATTATTTTTAATTCTTCCTTTATTTTTANATCCTGAATAACTGAGGTGGGGGGGGGGAGGACTGTTATACCTTTCTGGGTCCGTTTTCTATCAAAGTGATATAATCTAATGAATATAGTGCAAATCAAATTTCATGGAATTTCTGTTTTCTTGTTTTTAATGAAGAACTTTAACCTTTGGAATTTACCAGGAAAACCCCCGCTCGAAATTGGATACCTCAGAATACAAAAACCGATAAGAAAAATCCTTTGTACACCATCCGTCGCGTCGTTCGTTAATAAAAGCGTTTTCTTGAAGCGTCATGTTGTACCTACAATAGTCCGTGTGCCTGTTGGCGTTAAGTAAGAAAAAAAATGGGGAAAAATACTTTCGATTTCCTTTTTTTTTTTTTTTTTTTTTTATTTCGCTCATCCCGAAGTGGTACTTCTCAATTCCGATTTTTTGGTGGTGTGGGACCTGTGTGCCAAGTTTCAAGTCTCTACGTTTAGCCATCGTGGAGCTACGTTGATTATCAGTCAGTCAGTATACCAACTGGACTTTGCGTTTTATAAGTATAGATAGATATGTTTTTTTAAAAAAACTCGTTTTTCTAGTCGTCATGGTGGACCCACGGTTGGACGGTTGTACATACGGAATAGAGACATGGCCGTATAAACGTTTCCTAATCTCTCTAATTGGATTAAAATTCAAAGGGTTGCCAGACACTCTACGACACTATCAAATGCCGCCTATCAAACATTAAAAATCAATAAAATTATTTAATTCAAAATGCTTTAATATATTTATATCGCTGTGCTTGGGGGGGGGGNGGGGGGGGGGGGGGGGGCTTTCCAGCATTGTATGCATTTTGTGACGTGAAGTAATACATCACTCAGGTAACGCTTATTGTATTCGACATGTGACGGGGCGGAATATTTAAAGCAAATCATTTACTTCGAGGCAGGTGAAAATAAAAGAAAGGCGCATTGCTGTACCGGGTTGGTCAACAGCTAGAAAAGTCGGCTTTTTACCAAAAGGAAGTGAGCTTCTGCTTTGTGTAGGTTTAACAACTCGATTTTTGGTTTATTATTTTCAGTAATGAATCTTTGAAATCGTCACGAAAAAAAAAAAAAAAAAAAAAAAAAAAAAAAAAAAAAAAAAAAAAAAANGAAAAAAAAATCCGTTTGTCCGCCTTACGCCGTGATGGGCACTTTTTCCACTTAGCGTTGACCGATTTGGATGAAATTTGGTATATAGGTCCCATCTAGGCTCCAATTGTGTCCCGAAACTTTTGGGTGCAATCGAATACACCCTTGGCAATTTTTGCCGCTTTTTAGCGATTTTCAGTATTGCTACCAGGAGAATGGTAAGAGCTAGAGATTTGAAATTTTGTACGTATGTCATATTTGGGGTCTCAGTTAGCTCCAAAACTTTTGTGTTCAATCAAATATAGCGCTTTAAAGCGGTTTTCATTAATCCTGTCTAAATAGAGAATGGTAAGAGCCAGGGACTTCAAATTTAGTAGATATGTCAAATTTAGGGTCTAATTACGCCCCAGATCGGCATTTGCATCGTCACGAGACTCAACCTCAATTTTTTTGGCTACCCATTTTTTTTTTGGGGGGGGGAAGGTTTATTATATTTTGCCAGAATTTTTTTTGTATGTTGATATTTTTCTACCATGATAACTCTCGAACGCTTTATATACTTTTTGATGAATTTAGGTATGGCTTTACATTTTATTTATAGAATTAGTAGCTGTTTTCCGTGCGGTTACGTAATTCAACTAAAATATCGAGATTGCAAAATTAAAGCTTCTCAATTTTAGATTTTTGGTGGAACCGACCCCGAGAGTGAACACGGCTCCTGTCTAGAAAATTCAATATTTTACTCAAGGATATTACTTTTTGTATTGCGAAACACCTTCGTATTAAATTTCAGCTTTCTCGCTCATTCCGATGTGGTACTTCTTAATTCCGAGCTGAGATGCACTTCGCGTGCATCTCAGCTTACGCCCCGCCTAATTTTACCACGCCGCAATATTCTTTTGACTTCCTACTTTGTTTAGCTGCACCCTTTCCTGGCACAGTTACTCTCGTTATCCTCTAATAGTATCGAAGCTTAGTCACTGCAATTTGCTGATGACCTCTCATCATTGGTTTGAAGCAGAGTTTTTTTAAAGGCTAGATGCCTTTCTTTCCTAAGATCAAATCTTCTGTATTTTCACGGGCTTAGGACCGTCACCTAATGAAACTGGCTTGCTCCCCTCGGTGGCTACATTGTATGCCAATAACAATACCTACACCAAATCTCTTATGTTGAGTTTCACACTCAATCACTTGCTTCAGACTTTCTACCTGAAAACGCCCGTTTTCTAAACGGCCTGAATTAAACCTCCTGAAGAAAAATGAGATTTAACTTTTTCAGTCTAAGTAAAAATGAAATTCTGTACTTTTGATTTCAGTAAATGAGTAATATTTTTTGAAGCAAAATAATTGAAATTTTATATCGAAGCTTGAAATCGGGACCTTTATACAGTGTGTAACAAAATAAAATTTCAGACTTCTCTATCTCGGCAGCTGATTTTTTTTTTCTTCAAAAAATTAAAATGAAATTTTATTTTATTTCAACTTTTATATTAAAAAATGAATTTGGCCCCATTCTATTTAAAAATTTTGAGAAACCAGAACTTTTGTTTAAAAAAATGCCGTTTCCGAAGATCGAACCTACTGTCACAAATCAAATGGCCATGGTACCTTTGATTCATCATCAGAATTTAAAAAATATTTCCGCTAGGATTTCTGGGACTTACTGTACTAGTACTTTTTAATTACAACAGTTAATACGAAACTTACTATTTACTGAACTCGTCGGTTCAGTCGAGTCGAAGGATGGAAGGTCAATAAATTGATGAGGAGTTGAACGATTTGAAACTGTTTTTTTTTTAAGTTAGGAAATCATAGAATACCATTACCTTCCAATGTTTGAAAGGGAAATCATAGATTACTATATTAACACGGGAACGGCCATGCCCAGTGCCGGATTTAAAGTATGTGATGCCCTAAGCACTAAGTATCTCAGGACCCTTTTTTGATGTCAGTAAACTTTTATCTCGTGAATATAAATATTATATTTCAAATGAAGGATAACAGAAGGAAGAAAAAGTATAATAATTAATTATATACATTTTCATTTTTAAAATAAATACAGCACTTATTTAGCCTCAGAAGTCATATTTATTTAAATGTTTAACCAATGAACAAAAAATAATTAAAGATTCAAACTTATTAATAATTATTTTCATTTTTCGTTCATATATATTTTTATTTTTTTAGTACTAATATTCTGATTATTTAGAAAAAATTGAACATCGAGATTTTTTTCTAGCAAGATAATAATAAAAACTTCATGAAGGCGCCACAAACCACCACACATAAAGATAAGGGAATCACTAACACGCTAACTTCTTCCGACCTTGAATAACGTAAACATGCATTTTCGAAAAAAAACACTTAATTATTTTTTGAACAGATTTTTTTCTTCTGAGAAAACATACTTTCTTATCAAGTGTAATACCACGTTTGGTGGGCCCCCCTGAGACATGATGCCCTAAGCAATTGCTTACTTTGCTTATTGATAAATCCGGCACAGGCCATGCCTCTAAGGCGGCAATCTTAATACTTTTTATCTTAATACTTTTCTAGAATGTTTCGACTACCCCGTAGGTAGTGAGCATGTGGAAGTATTTTGTATATATTTGAATAAGGCTGTGCTAGAATGTAATATTATTTATATTTACGTATTGTTGTTCAATACAATTGAGTGTGAGATGCAGAATAAAATAAATCCTGACAATTGAGGCGTGTTGGAAGACGCATTCGGGAGAAAAGTGACGGGACATTCGTTCATTTTCATTAAGGTTCAGATATCGAATAGAAATATCGATATTGCGATAATTCGGTATAGACAGAATTGGCGATGTAAATATTGGACGATATTATAGAATCAATATGTCGTTGTCAAAAGGAAAGAAAGAGCAATATGCTACGAAAAAAAACCTGGTGTACATTACTTTCCTTATCTATTTATAAAAAAAGAAATTATTGATTTTTTTTGTGTCGAGTTTTCAATGGCAAAACCAGATTTGAGGTCCCAAGAGCCCAAAACTCGACTTTCAGGATTATTAGACTGACAAAAAGAGGCAAACAGGCCGACCAACAGTACATTCAACCAATACATACAAAATTGACAAACTAGTTTGTTTTCCCTTTCGGCCGGGATTTGTGAAAACTGAAAAAGCGGCAACGATTGATTGTACTTCAACATGCCTCAAATTGTTACATATATTATAGGCACTAATTTTCAAGCTCTATCTCTTTCTCCTTTTAGGGAGAACGGACAAAAAGTGGCCGAAACAATATATTAATCTTCAGCCAAACTGTTTTTGTGCATTAAATCAATGAAATTGATATGAATAGGCACCAAATTTCTATATATAGTTCTAGCGCTTACCGTTCTCCCTTTAAGCAGGATTCGCGAAAAGTGCTTTAAAACGGCAAAAACCGCCAACCGTATATATTATATTCTTTAGGTATTTTCGTCCATTTTTTTTAATATTGTGTGAGGACTCTTAATAGTCACTAAATACTCTTATGCGGTAATTTTACCGTTAAGAAGTGTTGTTTTGGCATTTTTTTCCTTTCTTTTTTGGATCAAAATTGTAAGGGAAATCTTATCAGTGTTGAAATTTTGCACAACTAGAATTTGCGTCTCATAGGTACCTGTATACATAGATGATTTTTTTTTTTTTTTTAAATTGGGCTTAATGTCTTTTTTACATCTATTGGTCATTCAAGACGGGGGTTTCACCCTCCATTCGCTGGAAACTTGGAAAGCAGCTACCCACATTGACCTCACCCTGAGTTGGGCCAGAAAAATAGCTATTGGCATCACGAGGGCGCGAATCCACGTGGACACCCATATCGAATAACCTTGCTGGACGTGGCTTAACTTCAGTGATCGAACGGGAAATGGTATATTGAAGGTGCCATAAACGCTGGCTGGGTAAGTGTTAAAAATAGCTCAAAATAGTGTGTTCCTCGAAAATACATGAAAATGTTAAATGAAATGTTAAAAAATATGATTTTTTTTTGTTTTCAACAGCTNAAAATAGTATGTCCCTCGAAAATACATGAAAATGTTATATGAAATGTGAAAAAATATGATTTTTTTTTCTTTTCAACAGCTTCGGATAGCAATTTCAGTTTAAACGACAACCCTCTATTGCAATACGATTTGAATAGCAAATTCATAAAAAATGAAATGGGGATAAAGGAAGTCGACATGCTATAAACAGATTCCAGAAGCAAGAACAAATAATAATATAAAAATAACAGAAATAAACAGGAGACACTTGGACGGAAGAGAGAAAACAGCAACATGGAAACTAGGTCTTGGTGGGGGAAAAGAATAAATGGGGGAACAAATCTAAATGGGACTCATTCTTCCAATGCATTCTAACTTGAAGCACAAGGTCTTATTGTAAAAATTCTGGAATGGCTAGTCATAATTTTGCAAAAAATGTCCTAAATTAAGAATTAAGATAACACCTAAAATTTTCTCGCCGAGTACATGTGTTGTCGCGACAAAATTCAAGATATCGGACCGAGACTTGCTGAAAAAAAATGGGAAAATCGGCCGTTACTCGAAAACAGATCGTCATTTTTTAAATCTAATAATTTTCTCCGGGGTTCATTATACATCTAAATTTCTCATGAATCACTCTGTCCATTGGTGAAAACCGCATGAAAATCGGTTCAGTAGTTTTTGAGTTTATCGCGAACAGATAGACGTGGATTATACATCTAAACATTCCTCATGAATCACTCTGTCCATTGGTGAAAACCGCACGAAAATCGGTTCTGTAGTTTTTGAGTTTATCGCGAACAGATAGACGTGGATTATACATGTAAACATTCCTCATGAATCACTCTGTCCATTGGTGAAAAACCGCATGAAAATCAGTTCAGTAGTTTTTGAGTTTATCGCGAACAGATAGACGTGGATTATATATCTAAACATTCCTCATGAATCACTCTGTCCATTGGTGAAAACCGCATGAAAATCGGTTCAGTAGTTTTTGAGTTTATCGCGAACAGATAGACGTGGATTATACATGTAAACATTCCTCATGAATCACTCTGTCCATTGGTGAAAACCGCATGAAAATCGGTTCAGTAGTTTTTGAGTTTATCGCGAACAGATAGACGTGGATTATACATGCAAACATTCCTCATGAATCACTCTGTCCATTCGTGAAAACCGCATGAAAATCGGTTCAGTAGTTTTTGAGTTTATCGTGAACCAGACAGACGTGGATTATACTTGTAAACATTCCTCATGAATTACTCTGTCCATTGGTGAAAACCGCATGAAAATCGGTTCAGTAGTTTTTGAGTTTATCGTAAACAGATAGACGTGGATTACACATGTAAACATTCCTCATGAATCACTCTGTCCATTGGTGAAAACCGCATGAAAATCGGTTCAGTAGTTTTTGAGTTTGTCGCGAAAAGATAGACGTGGATTATACATGTAAACATTCCTCATGAATCACTCTGTCCATTGATGAAAACCGCACGAAAATCGGTTCAGTAGTTTTTGAGTTTATCGCGAACAGACGGACAGACGAGCCGAGAAACTTTGTATTATAATATGTAAGGATAAGTGACGCTTGGGTACGATGGACTTAATTTAGAATAGAAAATTAATCCAAAAATCTATACTTCACACATGGATTGTTAAAAAAGTTTAGTCTTTGGTTTTTAACTCTGACAATGGCATCACTAACAAGCTCGAAAGTTGTGACTTTTCATTCTATGAAATTCAAAACAACCTAACACTCTCTCTCTCTAGTTTCTGCACAACTTTGAATATTTTTTAGCAACATTGGAGAGATATAGAATTAGAATTAGGGTTTGGCAAAGAGTGAGTTTGAAACCACATTTTGTGTTACCTAAATAAGGTTTGTATGCAAATTTCGTGAGAAAAGTTTCGTGGAAAAGTCAAACAGAATATTTTCAAAGTTTTGGAAGAAAAGTTAGAAAATTATAGAAATCAAACAGCTTTTCATGTTAACATCTTTTATTGTCAGTGTTTGAACTTTGAGGAGTAATTTATTCCAGAGATATTAAATTTGGTTCTGGCTATCTCTCTTAAGATTTATCTGTCGCACCTCGTTTTTAAGATTTTTCGAAATGGGTGTCCTCGACGGAATGTGGCGATCCTATAAGCCCGTGTGAATACAGAAGGTATGATGTTAGGAAGGGCATCCAGCCTTTAAAAAAATTACATGTCAAAAGTGTTTGTCAACCATATGATTACGAGTATGTACACTTTTGGTTTTGGTCACTTTTGTGATATCAAAGCAATAAAATAGCGAATTTAATCAGATATATTTGCCGATCACACTGTTTGTAAATAGTAAATTTAATCAAATATATTTGCCGAAAAAAAACTGTTATTATTATTATTATTATTATTTTTTAAAAAAAATACATTCTTATTAAATTTTTCATTTGCCTAAATTCAACTCCGTCATACACTTATATATGGGCCCTTTCTACGCCATGCGCGGATATAGCCCTCTTGGTTTGGGGGAAACAATCGCACATCAATAGCGAATTTAAAAAAAAATATCTAATAGAAAATTTGGAGGGGAGAGCGGGAAGGACTCGAACCCCGGTCTCGGCGGTATTTTTTAATGCAAACGAGGTACGATACCTAAGTTGTTAAAAGCTGTAGTGCTTACTACAAATACACTTCCTGGCTACAACATGCAACATGCATTGTAGGGACTATCAAAGCACCTAGTTAAACGTTGACCTTGAGATCTCTCTCTCCCCCTCCCCCTCTCTCTCTCTCTCACTCAATAACGGGTATGACACCGGGGGGATGTGTTGAGGCAATAAAAAAAAATTTACCAATTTGAACCCAATTAGAGAGGTTAGGCAACGATTTTACAGCCATGTCTCTATTGCGTATGTACAACCATCCAACATGGACCCACGAGAGCCTATAAAAAAGCTAGTTCAACTCATCTCTCCGTTGTAGGACCCGGAAAAAGAAGTGCCATGACGGATGACAGAATTTTTGGCGATTTTTTAAGTACGTATTTCTATTTAGTCTCAGGATTGAGCATTATTTAGGGGCCCGTGCCTCCCTTCCAATAAATGGGCTAAAAGGCACAGCGGATCACCTAAAAGGCACAGCGGATTTGATTTTTTTTAAAAAAAATTTACGTGATCAGGTATAATGAAAATTGAGAAATACCGTCCGCTTANACACCGCCCGCTTAAAAAAACTGGGGGGCACGTGCCCCCCGGGCCCTCCCCTATATCCGCACATGTCAGCCTCTCGCGGACAAGTGAGTAGCTATGGTAAAAGCGACAAGTGGTAGCATTATAAAGTCATTTGATAAGTATAGTTTGGTGTATTTTAGTGATTGTTGATGTCTTAAAATGCCATGATACCCACAAAATTGTGATATAATAACATACCGAATTATACATTTACAATTATGTTGTGTTTTCTTTCAGAGTTTTTGAAATGTAAAAATTGTTCACTCCCAATTGCATGTCAAGAAAATGTTTTAATGGAACATTCAAAATCTTGTTCTTTGGCTTATCGACCAAATGTTTCTTATAAACACATTTGTTTGGCTTGTGATTATCATTCCATTCAATCAATAGATATGAAACGACATTTACGAAAGCATACGGGAGAAAAACCATTCGAATGTCAATTTTGTCGACAACGTTTTACACAAAAAAATTCTCTAAAAAATCATATTGTATTAAAACATTAATTTTAAATTTGTTTTTTGCTTCATTATAATATAGGTAAGAAAGTTTTCAAGTTTATGCAGAAATTTGGGTTGTCGTATCGAAAGAAGAATATCGATAATGATATTATCGAAAGCTTAGTATCGATAAGTGATATTATCCTATGGTCAAATAGTTCGTAAGTTATAAGCGAACAAACAAATAAATAAATAAACAAACAATTAAATAAACAAACAGACATTCACTTTTATATATATAGATATTGGGCCGAAGCGATTAATAATGTTTTTTTTAAAAGTGTCGAGATGGCAATCTGTTAACAATTAGGTCACTATTGTACAAACAGCCCAGCCCCACATGTCCACTGAGCCCTGTTTTAACTATTTATAAGCAAAAAGTATGTATTCGTATATTCGTATATTCATAAGTTGTGGAAAGACCTTAATTTAAATTGTCTCTATCAAATTTTAGGTAGATTCCTATTCAAGTGTGCTTGCAGAGTGATGTAAGCTTTTTCTCTCTCAGTTATGTGTCTTTCGTTTAGCATTGTCATACTCCCAAAGGCCCTCTCTACGCCAGTTGTGGAAAGACCTTAATTTAAATTAAGGTCTTTCCACAACTACTCCCAAAGGCCTCCCAAAGGCCTTCTGTACGCCAGTTAAATTGTCTCTATCAAATTTTAGGAAGATTCCTATTCAAGTGTGCTTTGCAGATTAATGAAAGCTCCTTTCTTCTTCTCTCTCAGTTATGAGTCTTTCGTTTAGCATTCTATTATTTTATTTCTCTGAATGTATAATGTGTTGTTGCAGGCCCGGGATTTACAATTCACTTTTAAGAATTAGATAAACAAAAACATCCTTTTTTCTCGGAAATTTCATATTATTTTACTCAGTGGAAAAAGAAAGCTCAAAAAGTTGGATTATTTTACTTTATTTTACTGAACAACCTCCAAAATTGTTTCCTTAGCATATACTATACAGTGTGATCCGCGAATTTGGCTTATTCCCGACTTGAGGCTGATTTTTGCAATATTTCACTCTATGAACAACCCCCAAAATTGTTTCCTTAGCATATACTATACAGTGTGATCCGCGAATTTGGCTTATCCCTGACTTGAGGCTGATTTTTGCAATATTTTACTCTATGAACAACCCCCAAAGTGTTTCCTTAGCATATACAGGGTGATCCGTGACTTTGGCTTATCCCTGAATTGAGGCTGATTTTTGCAATATTTTTCTCTATGAACAACCCCCAAATTGTTTCCTTAGCATATGCAGGGTGATCCGCGACTTTGGCTTATCCCTGAATTGAGGCTGATTTTTGCAATATTTTTCTCTATGAACAACCCCCAAAGTGTTTCCTTGGCATATACAGTGTGATCCGCGAGTTTGGCTTATCCCTGAATTGAGGCTGATTTTTGCAATATTTCCCTCTATGAACAACCCCCAAAGTGTTTCCTTAGCATATACAGGGTGATCCGCGACTTTGGCTTATCCCTGAATTGAGGCTGATTTTTGCAATATTTTTCTCTATGAACAACCCCCAAAGTGTTTCCTTGGCATATACAGTGTGATCCGCNCCAAAATTGTTTCCTTAGCATATACTATACAGTGTGATCCGCGAATTTGGCTTATTCCCGACTTGAGGCTGATTTTTGCAATATTTCACTCTATGAACAACCCCCAAAATTGTTTCCTTAGCATATACTATACAGTGTGATCCGCGAATTTGGCTTATTCCCGACTTGAGGCTGATTTTTGCAATATTTCACTCTATGAACAACCCCAAAAATTGTTTCCTTAGCATATACTATACAGTGTGATCCGCGAATTTGGCTTATTCCCGATATGAGTTTACCGAAAAGATTTTGATGGCCCATGGCTGGAACTGTGATGGTAGACGTTCCAGGTCGTCCTGGTGCGTAGAACAGGCCATCCTGAGGCCGATGCCATTTGATAGATCACACTTGTACTTTTCATATTTCGTTTAGAAACCTTTGGATCACACCCTGCAGTTTTGTCCTGAGTGGTGCCAAATCGGAATAAACAAAAGTGACTTGTCAAAAGTATGTAGAATTGCATACCTTTACGCAAATGTAATATGTGGTTTCGGTATAAAAATCGAAAGCTGGCACCGTTTTTATGAACTTTTGGACCAGCTTGTATAAAATTAAAAGTACCGAAATAATGGCATCGAAATGAAAAAATACAATGTTTTTATTTTTTCGAAAATTCGAACTGGTTTCGAGAAAAATCGAGTGATCATAGATTCGTGAACACACTGTATATTTTTCATAGCTCTGATCAAAGGTTGGTTTATTTTTTGCCCCCAACCTAGCGAAGGGGAGTATTGATAGAGTTGAAAATAAATTGTATATTCACAATGTCCAATCAAAAAATGTGTTTTTGACATCAAAGGAAAATTTGGATACGTGATGCTTGCGTGTAGGTGGTAGTCAATCTTTTGTTTTTATCCAAATTTCATAAATTTTTGTTTGGGCTTGTCATGGTGAAAGAGATGTCTCCGACGAAGGCCGTTCCCAGGGGGGTGGGTCCATAGGGTCCTGATCACCTCGAAATTTCATTATGTTTTTATGCATGACTTATGTATTATTCTAAGGTGTAACACATCACCACCACCAACATGAACAGTAACAATAACATCAACAATAAAAACAACAACAACAACATCATCATCATCATTTAAGTTAATTTTAACTGAAATTCTCTATATTGTACGTACTTAGGTATATGTACGTTGTACGTACATTAGGTTCATGATTTTTGTATTACTAAAAGTGCCTGTGCTTCTGTTAATTATATTAAAAACTAGTTGAGTACCCGANTATATAACGATCAAGTTACTTTATCATCTCTCACTTCTGAAAAGCCGTCAAAATTGACTCAATAAAGTAAAAAATAAATATTAATTTTTCAAAATTTGCCTTTTTTTTCTAAAACGGCCCATAAAAATGACTTCTTTACTCTTTCCACTTGTTTATTAAATTTGTACATATTTTAAAATGTCAACAAGCCCCGCTCCCCCCACTCTTCTTCAAGGGGGAAGCCCCTCTTCATCGGCTTAAACGAAGATATTTGAGGGGGGAAATGAGACGAATTTGATAACAGATCTACCCTTATACTGTTGGGAACATTTAGTTTGGTGAGCATAGCTTCCTCACCATTTTCCAGTTTACTTTTACAGACAATTATTGAAAACTTGTAGATTTAGCCCGTCCTGTGCCATCGCCATGGCTGCATTCTTCATTATATTTTTATCTTTCTCTAGCTTTGATGTTGACAAATTTCGGGCTCTGTTGTACCTAAAAATGTCGAATTGGCCATTGTCCACATAGCACGATACACCAGATCCCGTTAGATTACTAAGTGGACGCCTCGTGTGATGCTAACTTTTTCGGACCCAACATGAGATGAGTGAGGTCAATATGGGTAGCTGGCCAATGTGGGTAGGTTTCCAGCGAATGGAGAGTAAAACCCCCGTCTTGAATGACCAATAGATGTTAAAGAGACGTTAAGCAAAAAGCGTCGGATTCCTTATCAGGGGCAAACTGGATGTGGTAGCGTTTGTATGTTCCACTACCTTTGACCAAATGGTAGCAGAACATCGATGCTTTTGTTACGATGTACAAGACATCGCACAGGAGTGACACCAGAATGTTTGCTTCAAAAGAGTAAATTGTCATCCCGTCTCATCTGTTTTAGTTGTTTGTCATCCCGTCTGATCTATTTTAGTTAATTCTTTGTCATCCCGTCTGATCTATTGTAGTTAATTCTTTGTGATCCCGTCTGATCTATTGTAGTTAATTCTTTGTGATCCCGTCTGATATATTTTAGTTAATTCTTTGTCATCCCGTCTGATCTATTTTAGTTCATTCTTTTTGATCCCTCTAATATATTTTAGTTAATTCTTTGTCATCCCGTCTGATCTATTTTAGTTAATTCTTTGTGATCCCGTCAAATATATTTTAGTTAATTCTTTGTCATCCCGTCTCATCTATTTACATCTTTTCTTTGTTTCAGGTAAAACTTGTATTTCAATTCTAAATTAAAATATAAATTCAATGGTAAGTAGGATTAATCAAAAGGTCATTATTATTTAACAAATTTATATTAGACATCCTATTGTTAACTTTAGAAAACACTACCGTTATTTATGACGAGGATTCACTTACTTTTTCACTTCCGACCCGAGTTTCGTCTGCTTCGTAGACATTTTCAAGGTAAATGTCTACGAAGGATTAATTGATTATTTATTTAAAGGATTTAAATTATTAGATTATTTTAAAGAATTTAGATTATTTTAAAGGATTAATTGATTATTTAGTATTAAGATTATGATTGATAGATACGGCGTTAGGCGCCGATCGGTGTCAATGACCCTTCGAACATCTGCGACAACAGTAGAGCTGCGGGCAGTGGAGGGGCAGCGGTCGTTGTTCATCTTGTAATGTTGTTCTCCCTTCAATGAATGATTGGTGCCAAAGAGAAACCATTGGCCTTGACCTAACATTTTCACCATAAACACTACAAAATTCACGATAAATCAAATACACATAATTATTTGAATAATAATTATGTTCTTCTCCTTCTTTCTCAATTCTATTCTTATCACTTGTATAACTCGATTTATCGATCTCGCATCCAAAATTATACTTATCACTTGTAAAACTCGAATAAGACTGACTCGACTTCTACGCGAGGACCCCTATTTATACATCCCCAACAAATATCTGGAACCTTCTCGAAAATATGCGCAGTAAACAATCTTTGAATTCTATAAAATTCTCCGTAAACAAAACAATGTAATCAAACCTTGCATTTTATAAATATAGGCAAATATCACGTAAAATAAGACGTTCTAGAATAGAAAGAATTTTCTTCATCTTTCTACGTTCTCGAATGGGAAAGTAAATAATACGTCATTCGTATTCATTCCCCCTTCACCCCGACCCCTCTCCTACAAGTCTCGAGATTTCGCTTCGCAAACAGAAGAAGAAATAAAAAATACAAAGGAGAAGCGTCGCGGTCTATATACAGGATGTTTACATAAAATTCCATATACAGATTGTTCACTTCAATACATTACTTTATTTGGATTATCATACTGCAAGGGAAAAACAAATACACATGTTCTTATGACAGATTCATCGATCTGCGGACTCCCATACAAACATGTGTATTTATTTTTCCAATCCAGTGTCATACCACTCTGCCGCCATACTGGTTAGCCATCTTTCAACTTCTTGTTTCAATTTACACACACTTTTGATAAACACAGATCGTCAGCAATGATCCTATGAAGTGATGCTCGGCTTATTTCGTCATTCAAAGGCAGTTGAGAAGGGATTTCATCAAGCGTTAGGCGCCGATCGGTTTCAATGACCGTTCGAACATCTTCGACAACAGTAGAGATGCGGGAAGTGGAGGGGCGGCCGCTTCGTTGTTCATCGTGTAATGTTGTTATGTTGTTCTCCTTTCAATGAATTATTGACGCCAACGAGAAACCTTTGGCCTTAACATTTTCAACATAAACACTACACAATTCACGATGAATTTCAGCAGCACTCTTATATTTTGGAATCAAAAAACGAATAACACCACGAATTTCGCAATCGACGGTAGAAGTAATTGGAGTCTCCATAGTGACTGGGGCCTGCCTGACGGATAGATCGACGTACGTTCAAAGAAATTTTACACTACTGCAAGTAAACATGCAGTTTCTGCAAGCACCCTCTGGATACTTTCTACGTGGTCGTTGTTCATGAATGGTATAGATAGAAGAACAGGGTATCTACCAGACTGGAAATCCTGGAAAACCTGGAATTGTCAGGGAATTTTAGGAGACTGGAAATGTCAGGGGAAAGTCAGGGAATTTAGGAAAAAATGCCAAAAAAAAAAACGCCAAAAGTCAGGGAATTTTTCAAATTGAGTTTTTTTTTTTTTCTCAATAATGGTCAATTTTAGTCGTGAACATGCTTTTCCTGAAAAATTTCGCCTGCGGCGCTTATTATCGTTTTCCTCTAAAATTTTGGTATACATGTTTAGGGTATGAAGGAAATTTGCTGTATAGTTTTTGGGGTCCCTGGGCCCCAATATTGTGTTTTTTGAAGTCAGATGGGGGAGACAAAATCTTGAAAAAGTACACTGGAAAATCTGGAAAAGTAGACTGAAAACCCTGGAAAAGTCAGGGAATTTCACTTTGACGATTTGGTAGACACCCTGAAGAAGCTGGCCTAAATACACTGACTTATTTGACTCCGATTTTCTCCCTGCGAAATGAATGGTACTCACCGCAAAGGCGATTCAGGAGGTGCGCCATCAGAAATTATGGATATAAAGAATAATACACCAGTTGAGCATTCCTTTGTGGGTTGTCTTCCCCCCGGGCCGACAAAATTTGCAATTCATTAAGGAACATTAAGAGTGTCAGAGACATTGCTGTCCGACGCGTCGGAGAGCACGGCGGCACGACGCCGCCGTAACGTAATCTTCACATTGGTTTGACATGAAAAATTATTGCCTGAACACGGAGAAAACACTGATGGGTGTTATTGAAATCACTGTGATATCACGGTCGCTGACACTTGCACTGTGCAGTGTGGATGCTCCTTTAAAAAAATTGTACTCAGTTAAATATTTTTATCGGATGAAAATCTTTGTTTTACCATTCCCAAGGTATTTCCTAACAGATATTTCCTAAATATCAAATGAGAACATGCATGAGTTCTTGAAACACGACGAGTAATATAACTGAGAATTGAAACAATGATGGATTACAGAATTCTGTGTGGAGTTCTTTGTTACATGAAACTTTTGTTCTTTTTTTACTTTCCTTATTCTATAAAAAGTAAAGTATTGTAATGGGCTGAAATTGTCGATGTCGAGTTTTCAATGCCAAAACACGTTTTGGGGTTCAAGATTCAGTCATTGGTCCTTGTGTTTGTGAACAAGATATCTCAAGAACGACAAGTGCCAGAGTCTTGAAATTTAGTTTTATGCCATGAACGGCTAAATAAGCATTTGGTAGAAATCGAATATACCATTGGCGGTATTATGCCTCTTTTTAACCCGCATCCAATGAGAACGGCAATAGCTAGAACTTTAAACTTAGTGCCTATTCATATCAATTTCATACAAGAAATTGAAAAATACAACCTACGTTGAACTGTAATATATTATTGGTCGCTAATTAGGGGTTGAAGCTGCCTTTTTTGTTAGGAAATCATTTAAAAATGGATAAGGAAAGTTGTGTGATGTTCACACCAGATTTTTATTTGAAAATAAATGCGAAGGAATGAAAATGTGTCCTGTTTCTATCGTCCAAATATCAGTATAAAAAGTGAGTTGTTTGAAATGCCAAGGAATGAAAATGTGTCCTGTTTCTATCGTCCAAATATCAGTATAAAAAGTGAGTTGTTTGAAATGCCAAGGAATGAAAATGTGTCCTGTTTCTATCGTCCAAATATCAGTATAAAAAGTGAGTTGTTTGAAATGCCAAGGAATGAAAATGTGTCCTGTTTCTATCGTCCAAATATCAGTATAAAAAGTGAGTTGTTTGAAATGCCAAGGAATGAAAATGTGTCCTGTTTCTATCGTCCAAATATCAGTATAAAAAGTGAGTTGTTTGAAATGCCAAGGAATGAAAATGTGTCCTGTTTCTATCGTCCAAATATCAGTATAAAAAGTGAGTTGTTTGAAATGCCAAGGAATGAAAATGTGTCCTGTTTCTATCGTCCAAATATCAGTATAAAAAGTGAGTTGTTTGAAATGCCAAGGAATGAAAATGTGTCCTGTTTCTATCGTCCAAATATCAGTATAAAAAGTGAGTTGTTTGAAATGCCAAGGAATGAAAATGTGTCCTGTTTCTATCGTCCAAATATCAGTATAAAAAGTGAGTTGTTTGAAATGCCAAGGAATGAAAATGTGTCCTGTTTCTATCGTCCAAATATCAGTATAAAAAGTGAGTTGTTTGAAATGCCAAGGAATGAAAATGTGTCCTGTTTCTATCGTCCAAATATCAGTATAAAAAGTGAGTTGTTTGAAATGCCAAGGAATGAAAATGTGTCCTGTTTCTATCGTCCAAATATCAGTATAAAAAGTGAGTTGTTTGAAATGCCAAGGAATGAAAATGTGTCCTGTTTCTATCGTCCAAATATCAGTATAAAAAGTGAGTTGTTTGAAATGCCAAGGAATGAAAATGTGTCCTGTTTCTATCGTCCAAATATCAGTATAAAAAGTGAGTTGTTTGAAATGCCAAGGAATGAAAATGTGTCCTGTTTCTATCGTCCAAATATCAGTATAAAAAGTGAGTTGTTTGAAATGCCAAGGAATGAAAATGTGTCCTGTTTCTATCGTCCAAATATCAGTATAAAAAGTGAGTTGTTTGAAATGCCAAGGAATGAAAATGTGTCCTGTTTCTATCGTCCAAATATCAGTATAAAAAGTGAGTTGTTTGAAATGCCAAGGAATGAAAATGTGTCCTGTTTCTATCGTCCAAATATCAGTATAAAAAGTGAGTTGTTTGAAATGCCAAGGAATGAAAATGTGTCCTGTTTCTATCGTCCAAATATCAGTATAAAAAGTGAGTTGTTTGAAATGCCAAGGAATGAAAATGTGTCCTGTTTCTATCGTCCAAATATCAGTATAAAAAGTGAGTTGTTTGAAATGCCAAGGAATGAAAATGTGTCCTGTTTCTATCGTCCAAATATCAGTATAAAAAGTGAGTTGTTTGAAATGCCAAGGAATGAAAATGTGTCCTGTTTCTATCGTCCAAATATCAGTATAAAAAGTGAGTTGTTTGAAATGCCAAGGAATGAAAATGTGTCCTGTTTCTATCGTCCAAATATCAGTATAAAAAGTGAGTTGTTTGAAATGCCAAGGAATGAAAATGTGTCCTGTTTCTATCGTCCAAATATCAGTATAAAAAGTGAGTTGTTTGAAATGCCAAGGAATGAAAATGTGTCCTGTTTCTATCGTCCAAATATCAGTATAAAAAGTGAGTTGTTTGAAATGCCAAGGNGGAATGTTTTTTGGTCTGACATACCGGTGTGGCATATTGAAATGCATTGCAAGAGGGATTTTTTTTTTTATAAAATGAACAAACAAGTGAAAAAAGGAAACCATCGTATAGGAAATGGCAAGAGCTTTCATTCAATATGCCACACGGGTATGTCAGACCAAAAAACATTCCCGAAATTTGGCACAAAAAAGTTCAACGAAAACATGAAGTGAATAGTCAAATAAACGTAGAATTAAATGGGGAATCCGAAAATGTAATAAAATGCAGGTCATCTCATTTAAGAAAATGAAGTTAACCTTCATCTGACCTTGAAGGACAACCTTGACAAGTCAGCCAAGGTCACATCGTAATTGCGTCCCCCTCTTTTTTATGAACATTCGGTCAGGATAATTTTTTTGCGACTCCAAAAGTTTCGGAATAAATTGAGTTGGCCACTTAAAATGGGACACCTTCTACAATCGGCATATAGTAGCAACAATTTCAAGTTTGTTTTCTTTTTGGAAGGATTCGGAAAACCGCCATATATCGGCCGAAACTCGCCTGAAAAGTGGCAAAATAACCGTCAACCGAATATTCGATTTCAACCAAAAGTTCTGTGCATCGTCTGCGACATAAAATAGAAATACATGTCAATTCTCTATCTGCTCTAGCACTTACCGTTCTTGAGATATCTTGTTCACAGACAGACAGATATACTCGTACACAGGGACCAATGGCTGAAACTTTAGATTTGAGCTGTGCGGACCTCGATACATGTTTTGGCATCGATATCGAAAAGTTCACTACAATATTTTCCATTTTTAGAATAGAATAGGAATATTAGATTTATTTGTAATACACTGGGTGACAAAATTAGCGGAACGCTCAATTTTTTTCGAATAGCCCGAGATATGTAATGGTTGGGAGCCCCTGTTTAGTTAATTAATATCACAAATATTATAGTTGACGATAATACCAAAAATTTTCAGAAGCTTATCAGACTTTTGACTAAATTTTTGCAAATTTACTACAAATATCCGAAAAACAGAGATTTTAGGTATACCTTGCCATGGTTGAGATTTCAGTATTCTGCACCCTACGTTCAAAATGAAGACAACCCTGAGTTTTATTGTGCTCTTTGACACTTGTATCTTTCTTTTTTCTTTAACGATGAACAATTTTACTCAAGTGCATGTCGCCTAGGCGGTTGTGTGTACCATTGTTTGTTGGAGTTACCGGAGGGCGGCGAATTCTCTCATTGTGTCGAAATTTGGGATTCGTGATTTGTCAAAACTTACCAAGGGATTGGCAACCACAACATACGGCGTGGACAAGGTCGATAACGAGTTATGCACGCACAGGACCGCAGCTTTATGAAGCTGACAGCTCTCGGGAATCGTTCTTTAACCCCGCAAAACCATGCGTAACGAGGTCCAACGCAGTCGAGGTGTCGATGTTTGCTCAAAAACTGTCAGGAAAATACTCAAGGATGGAGAAATTTGTTCTTACCGCGTCCTGAGGGATTCTCTGCTCGTCAGGATTCACAAAGTGTAAAGGCGCGAATAAGCGAAAAACTAGAGGATCGGTCAAAGGGGAACTGAGGGTAAAGTACTGTTCAACGATGAGTGTACGACCTGAAGTCAGAAAGGTTAAAATGCTGAGACGTCCCAAGGAACGATACGCGCAGTGCAATATCATCGAAACTTAGAAATATGGTGGCAGTTCATTCATGTGTTGGGGAGCATAACTTTGGGGAAGCCCACGGTCCTGTGTGCTTTAGGAAGGGGTCTAAGACTATTCAGCGATAAGTGTCGGATCTTTTAGGAGTTACTAGGGGATCATTCGAGCAGTTTATTTCAAACGGTCTTGCGCTAATGCACGACAAGGTGCGTTTACCTGTTGGAAACCGCGTGCGCGCATACCTTGAAGAGTACGGTATAAAAGTTCTTGGGCATTCTCACATTAACCATACATCAACATGATCGAACATATCTGGAGCCACCCCAAAAATACCTTTTTGTAGGAAGAATTCGGACCAATGACAATAATGGAGCCCAAAAGAGGAGTGTTTGACGAGTGGAACCTTAAGCCACAGGAGATCGTGGATGGTCTGAACTGGAGCATGCCATGGATAGTAGAAGCCCTTATTTGAGCCTGGTGTGGCAATTCGTGCAATTGACATTGCCAAATTTGAGGCAAATCTAAAGATATTGTAAAAGTCCGAGTCATTCTATGCTCCTATTTTCGTCCTATTTTTAGATTTTCTCGATAATTTTCGCAATTTTGAAAAATAGCATGAAAAAAAAATTCTTGTTTTCGTTTTCCAACAATACACCCTGTCATAATTATCATGTTTAATGGCCAAAAACATAAAAATCGGTTGCAAAATCGAACAAAATTAAGCGTTCCGCTAGTTTTGTCACCCTGTGTATTATGAAACAAGTAATGAGTGGCATTTACAAAAGTACTTTCCATTTTATAGGACAAGGAATGAAAAATATATTGAAAAAGACTGCTCAATCTCTCCAAGCAGTTGAACCATGCTGTGTGTGTAATGTGTATAGATCATTAACCCCCATGAGACAAATGTGTAAGGCTATCAAACCCAAGAAGGCTGAAACTCTAATATAAAATGAAATAGGCGTATTGTATACGAACGAATGAGTACCCACTCACTTAAGAAGAAAATAAAGAAGTGCAAAACTGAAATCTTTCTTTTAACAATAATATGTCGAAATGAAACACAGCAGCTGCCAAAAGTTTCTAGAAAGAATTAGTTTTCAAGTGAGTTCTTAAAACAAAAAAAGTGTACGTAAATAATATTAAATAGTTTGAAGCGGGTGTTGCTGAGCTAAGAAGATTGAAATAAATAGAGCAGAGGACTTAGTAATAATGGAATTAACAAAGAAAATGTAATGGAAAACAGCAAGCAATTCTAAGATAAACAAAAAAAGAGGAACTCGCAGGATGAGGAATGTGGATTGAAGACAGAAGGGAGAAAAGAGAAACAATCAAAACAGATAATGAAAAGAAAAAGAACAAAGTCTGAAAAGAGAAGAATCTTCAAATAGAAAACCGAAAGAGGAAAAATATGACTGAACGCAGAAAATAGAACAAAGACAACCTCACAATACATAAAACAAGTAAAATAACAAAGATAGAAAAGATAAAGGTGTGGAAACAGAAGAAATCATGACTGATTCCAGAAGATAGAAGAAAGACATGGAACGGACAAGAGTAAAAGAATGAAGAAAAAAACAGGCGAAGAATGTTGAAAGAGAAAAGCTAAAGGGGAAAAGAATAAGAAAAATGTATATTTCTTTGTGTTATTATGTCACAATGTGTGTGGGCATCATAGCATTACAAGGTATTTTCAACATTCACTCCAATATCACTAAGGCTAAGAAGCTAAACTTTATCAATTTTTACCTTATAATGCTACCACTTTGCGCTATTACCATAGTTTCTCAATTGTCCTCAGGAGGCTGAGTTACTCCCAAACACAACCAGACCAAGTAGAAAATTTGAAAAAACCTTTTTCAAATTTTCGACCCGTCCAGGAATCGAACCCGGAACCTCCTCTCTGCAAGACGAGTGTGATGCGCACTCTGCCACGGAGATGGAGAGGAAAAGAATAATGAAACAGGAAAAAATATGATTAAATTCATGATAGTAAAGGAAAATTACTAAATTCAGAAAACTGAACTACAACACATAAAAGAATAAATACTTCAAGGCAAATCTGATTCCCAAGAAATAATCTTAGGAATTATAACAAAGAAAAAACTGGGAAGATATAGAAAGTATTTAACGATCATCGCTTTGTAGAAGATGAAAAAGATCATGTTGTTGTTGTTATTGATGATGATGATGTTGTTGTTGTTGATGATGATGTTTTTGTTGTTATTGATGATGTTGAAGTTGTTGTTGCTGATGATGTTGTTGTTGTTATTGATGATGTTGATGTTCTTCTTCTTGTTGTTGTTATTAATGATGTTGTTCTTTATTGATGATGTTGTTGTTTTTGTTGATGGTAATGCGAAATCGGTTCCGGGGCATAACTTTTTATACTATAAATCAAATTCTATTTTGAAAATTTTAATGAAATCAAATGATTTTCCATGAAATTTTCAGTAATTTTAAGTAGCAAATCGTGGGGTACTCAAAACGTGTTTTGGCATTGAAAACTCGACATCGAAATTTCAGCCCAGCCCATTACAATACTTTTTTTTTTATTATTATAGAAAAGAAAAGTCGTGTGATAGATCAGAAAAGTCGGATTATCTTGACAAATGATTCATTCAATTTCCGTATTATGTGCTGTTAGAAAGTGAACACACTGTAATACTGTATCATTTGACATGTTTCCTCTTCCCTTCCCTGCACAACTCTCGCTCCATTTTTTTCGATAGTAAAATGCTAGATACTGAAAATGCAATTTACCACTTATCAACAAAATGACCACCCAATATTTCGGCGCACCACCCAACCCATTTGGAATGTAACTATATTTATTCGAACTGTGTAACTGTGGGTAGATTGTGGAGAAATTCACACTTGATTTTTTTATTTTATTTTTTGAAGTGGTAAAAAAAATGGGTTACAAATTATAGGCCGGGGGGGGGGGGGGGGGNGGGGGGGGGGGGGGGGGGTGATGGGTGGGAAATGGAAATCAAATTAAAAAGAAAATCAATTTTGAAATGGAGAGGAATCTATTACCCAACTACTTGGTGACCCAATATTTTTTGGTTTAATTGTGTCGAAGAGGGAGCATGGAGTTGGATTCGAACCAACGTGGTTACGAATCCACCGCCTCAAGCTACTGAGGCTGTTTTACTACTGAGGCTGTTTAAGCTACTGAGGCTGTTTAGCTACTGAGGCTATTTTACGTTTCAAGATATACGTGGCATTCAAAAATCGAATAAAAAAATCCGTTTGTCCGCTGTACGCGGTGATGGGTACTTATACCCCGTATATACATTTATTTAGATTTACTTACTAGGGACTGCCAGATGAACTGATTCCATTTCGGATTTATTAGATACACAGAAATTTCGTGACATTTTTGAACTGCTTCCATTTCGAAGTTATTAGATAGAAAGAAAATTTCTTGAGATTTTTGAACTGATTCCATTTCGGAGTTTTTACATACAGATAAAATTGCGTGAAATTTTTGAACTGATTCCAATTCGGAGTGACAGAGAAAATTTCTTGAGATTTTTTTAACTGCCTCCATTTCGAAATTATTAGATACACAGAAATTTCGTGAGATTTTTGAACTGCTTCTATTTCGGAGTGACAGAGAAAATTTCGTGAGATATTTGAACTGCTTTTCCATTTAGGAGTTATTAGATAAAAAGAAAATTTCGTGAGATGTGGCTATATGGAAGCATCTCTTAATTTTTTCCCCATTACTGACCAAGAACACGGAAATTCTGAAAGTAACAAATTTGAAACTTGTGGAAAAGTTGTAGAAAAAAGGGAAATACCTACAAACTAATAAAATGGGAGATAGCATAGAAAATGTCATTAAATTGAATTGAATTCAGATTACATTTTATTAAATAATTATTTACAAACATAAAACATTTCTCGAGCTTAATCCTGGAGAATTCCCTTCTGCGCTGAATATTACTGACAATAGTGTCAGCGTATACAGGGCAAGTCAAACAAAAATAGGACATCGGAAATGGCCCAGATCCTACCGAGCGGAACACCCTCTCCCTATTATAAGACAGAATATTTGAACCATCTGACGATAGAAAACCTACCCTCAACACCCTAGCCAACCCTATTGGTGCTATATTTATCTTACTATATACAGGGTGTCTACCAGACTGGAAATTCTGGAAAACCTGGAATTGTCAGGGAATTTTAGGAGACTGGAAAATGTCAGGGAAAAGTCAGGGAATTTAAGAAAAAATGCCAAAAGTTAGGGAATTCTTCAAATTGAGTTGTTTTTTTTATCTCAATGGTCAATTTTATACGTGAACATGCTTTTCCTGAAAAATTTCGCCTGCGGTGCTTATTATCGTTTTCCTCTCAAATTTTGGTATACATGTTTAGGGTATGAAGGAAATTTGCTGTAAAGTTTTTGGGGTCCCTGGGCCCCAATATTGTGTTTTTTGAAGTCAGATGGGGGAGACAAAATCTTGAAAAAGTACACTGGAAAATCTGGAAAAGTAGACTGAAAAACCTGGAAAAGTCAGGGAATTTCACTTTGACGATTTGGTAGACACCCTGTATATAAATTTGTATGTTTGTACCTATATGTATATCTATGTATTAGGGGTTGTCTGTTACAATACCACAGCCCAAACGGTAGCAGATAGCGAAGATGTCAACTTCCTTCCTTAGACTCGACTAGACTGATGATGAATCGAATGATTCGAAACTAGTTTCTTTATAAATAATTATAAATAGTGTTTCTGGTAAGTGTTTTGTTTTTATTTATTTAAAAGTTATTATTTTCTAACACTTAAAATTAACATGTTATTCAAAGATTTAAATGAAAATATCTCCATTGTCTGAGCACGAAGAAAACACCGACGCGTGTTATTGAAATCACTGTGAGAGCACTGACACTTTCACCGTGAAGTGTGGATGCTCCTTAAACCTGGAACCGAGATGTACCGAGTAAATGCCGATGAACAATATGCTACATGCACAATGAACAAGGAATGCATTTCTTAATCATTAATAGAATTAAGCTGCTCGTGAAATGCACATTGCATATAATTAGTACGAACAACGGTAATAAATATTCAGAAATAAATTTTCATTGTTTTTGTTATTTATGGCTTGAGCCCCGCCTAATCCTCCGTCAGACGTCTTACAATCTACAGGGTTTGCACTTTTTAGTTGTCCCATAGGATTTTACACGTAAATTTGAACTTATGGCTGGCATATCCTCCCAGTATGTCACAAAATAGAAATGATAGTGATTTTTGGTGTAAAATTTTACGAAGATTCCAATGAAATCCACATTATCCACCTCCAGCGGAAAATCCACCTCCGGCGGGAATCGTATTTCTGAGCTTGACTTCAAGAGACAATTGTCCTTACCTCACTAGCAAGCAAGACTGTTTCGATTCACTCTGAATTAACAAAATTTCATCAAACCAAAAGCATGAGAGTAATATCCACTAACATGGGCGTACACAAGGGGGGGGCTGGCCGGCTGTAGCCCCCCGAAATTTTTTTTTGGGATAAGTATGTCATCTAACCCTTTTTTTTCAATATCACGCAGAAATCACTTTTTGGGATACTTACATAACAAAGTGCAAAGGGCGATTTAACTTTTTTCTACATATTTTCAATTTTTTACTTTCCTTACTATCCTATAAAAAGGAAAATATTGTAATGGGCTGAAATTTTCGATGTCGAGTTTTAAAATGCCAAAACACGTTTTGACATTTTAAAACTCGGGGTCCCCAGAACCCGTTTCAGCCAATGGTCCGTGTGTGTGTCTGT
>JAAEEI010006732.1:3557-19042 GCA_012654025.1 Pachypsylla venusta
ATGCCGGTCATAAAAGGCGACTAAGGGCAGAGTTGGAAACGATATCCTTTCCATTACCCATGCAAAAAGAAAGGACATGTTACTGCATTATAGCCTTCCTATATCCCCTGTGGATAGTGGGACTAGAAAAGAATACTTCCAAGGCACCCAAGTCCATGCCAGTCGTAAAAGGCGACTAAGGAAGAGTCGGAAACTATATCTTTTCCATTATCCNATGCCAGTCGTAAAAGGCGACAAAGGAAGAGTCGGACACTATATCTTTTCCATTATCCATGCAGAAAGTAAGGAGTTTTTTTAAGAAGAGAGGGGGCATGTGAGATCACTGACTATTCATTCAGATCCTAGAAATACGGCCAACCAAATAGTGTTCTGATTTTGATCACCAGGCTTGGCTTGGGGTCAAAAATAGAGGGGGGCGGCAACATGTGAGATCACTGACAGATCCTAGATATACGGCCAACTAAATAGTGTTCTTATTTTGAACACCAGACTTGGGGTCAAAAATCGAGTCTCAAGTCGAAACGTTAACGCAAAGAGATAAGAAAGTAAGTTGACGCCAACTCACTTTCTGATGTCACCAATAAGCAATAATTAATGTACATACCTACTCTCTCTCTTTTCTTATAAATTTCATTTTTTATTTTTGCACGCCAGCATGTCGCATTACACCTCACATTGCCTCATTTTTTTTTCTAATCGTGTCAACAAAAAGTACCCAAGTGAGCCAAAAAAAAAAAAATTAATACAGGCTGTTCGAAAAAAAGCGAGTCAGTGGACGGATTGCAATTTCGAAAATCGCTTAAAAACAAATGGCACTTTACCTGAGGAAGCAAACTTTTTATAGTGGCTTCAAAGTTTTGGTTGCTACCATTAGGGGAGGGTCCAAGTTTGGGGGGCAGTTTTTTTTTTTAATTTGGCTTAACGTCTCTTTAACATCTATTGGTCATTGAAGACGGGGGTTTTACCCTTCATTCGCTGGAAACTTGCAAGCCAGNCCGCTCTGGGGACAAAACGTGTTCTGACATTGAAAATTCGACATGGAAAATTTCAGCCCATTACAATACTTTCTTCATTTTTTATAGATAAGGAAAGTCGTGTGATGTTCACACCAGATTTTTGAACATTGCAACGTTAAAGTGTTTTTTTTTTTTGTAAGTAATTAGTCCCCAGGTCCCCAGGCAACCTTGATAGACCGCTTGGCGAACACACAATGTTTACATTAGTGAAATGATAAATGAAAAAAATAAAATGGCAACACTCTGCTGTTTTGGCAGAGATGTGATCATAATCCGCGTGTCTATTATTGGATATGTTCATAACTTGCAGGGTCGACTCACACTCTCAAAATTATTGAGGAAGTAAAAAAAAATGTATTATCTTTGTGTTATTGTGTTGCAATTTTTGTGGACATGATAGCATTGCAAGATATTTTTAACATACACTCCAACTTATTGCTTCCAAATATAATTAACCCATTAAGGAGCATCCAAACTGCAAGGTGAAAGTGGGGGGGGGGCAACTTAGGAGAGAACCGTAGGGTCCTCAAACAAGGGAAAAATCCCACGTTCAAAATATTTTTCCCGTTTGGGGAAAAAAAAATATTTTTCCCGTTTGGATGCTCCTTAATGGGTTAATTATAAACCCATTAAGGAGCATCCAAACTACAAGGTGAAAGTGTCAGTGATAGTGATCTCACAGTGATTTTAATGACGCCCGTCAGTGTTTTCTGGGTGCTCAGCCAGTAATTTTTCATGTCAAATCACTGTGAAGATCACGGTGCGGCGTCGGAGAGCACTGTCTGACACCTTCACTGAGTAGTGTGAATGCTCTTTAAATATTTTTTTTTTTTTTTAAATTTGGCTTAACATCTCTTTAACATCTATTGGTCATTCAAGATGGGGCTTTTACCCTCCATTCGCTGGAAACTTGCAAGCCAACTACCCACAATGACCTCAACCAGCCAGGATTGGTCCCGAAAAATAGCCAGCATCACGAAGACGCGAACCCACGTGGACACCCACATAGAACAACCTCACTGGACGTTCCTTAACATCAGTGATCTAACGGGAACTGGTGTATTCAACATGCCATAGACGCTGCCTAAGGGGGCAGCTTTGAAATCCTCAATAGATTCTCGCCGAAATGTTCGGAAAAAAATGAAAAGTTGATGAAATTCTTATGAAAAAAAAATCTTCTTTTTAATTAGACTGAAAAAAAAAACTTTGTCGTACCCGGTACACCGCGCTCCAACCACCCTACAGGGAACATTTGGTCAACGCTAAGTTCTGTCAAAAATGCCCATCACGGCGGACAAACGGATTTTTTTTTTATTCGATTTTTGGATTCTACGTACCTTGTGAAACGTAAAATATCAAATTTANACCGGCCCCCACGACTGTTAACCTATGATGATGATTGGCACCTACTAAAGCTGGGATGCTCTTTTTTCAAGAGCCGCAAAATTAAAATAATAAACGCATGTGTTAGGATTGGCAGAGTTGTATGAATATTCTATCGCCTCTACCAATTGAACGACTGTGACGTTCAAACAAAGGTGGCATGTGTAAGAAAAGTCTATAATAAAACTCTGCAAATCCATTATTGACATAAAATTGTACAGGGTGCGGCAATTAGTATTTCCANAATAACCTTTGGAATCTTAATATATAAATCAGAAATAACCTTTGGAATCTTAATATATAAATCAGAAATAACCTTTGGAATCTTAATATATAAATCAGAAATAACCTTTGGAATCTTAATATATAAATCAGAAATAACCTTTGGAATCTTAATATATAAATCAGAAATAACCTTTGGAATCTTAATATATAAATCAGAAATAACCTTTGGAATCTTAATATATAAATCAGAAATAACCTTTGGAATCTTAATATATAAATCAGAAATAACCTTTGGAATCTTAATATATAAATCAGAAATAACCTTTGGAATCTTAATATATAAATCAGAAATAACCTTTGGAATCTTAATATATAAATCAGAAATAACCTTTGGAATCTTAATATATAAATCAGAAATAACCTTTGGAATCTTAATATATAAATCAGAAATAACCTTTGGAATCTTAATATATAAATCAGAAATAACCTTTGGAATCTTAATATATAAATCAGAAATAACCTTTGGAATCTTAATATATAAATCAGAAATAACCTTTGGAATCTTAATATATAAATCAGAAATAACCTTTGGAATCTTAATATATAAATCAGAAATAACCTTTGGAATCTTAATATATAAATCAGAAATAACCTTTGGAATCTTAATATATAAATCAGAAATAACCTCTGGAATCTTAATATATAAATGTATGTTCTATAGGCTTAGAACATACATATTTTTATATACTATGATGAAAAAAAATTGTTTGTGACAATTATTAAAGGTCTCATTAAAATAAGGGGTTGTCTGTTACAATACCACTGCCCAAACGGTAGCAGATGGGGAATTGATGGAAATGGACCCCCCCTACCCAAAAAAAATCATGGTCCTAATATATGACCTAAAATGTCCAGCCGTTTTCGAGTTACGGCCAAATTTCTAGTTTATTCACCAAAATCGGACAGTCCGAATATCTGATATCTAATATATCAACTCAAAGCGAGAAAGTTTTAGGTGGCCATTTAGTCCTTTTAGAACATTTTCTGCAAAGGTATGGGCGGCCAGAGTTACAGGTTCGAAACCGAGAACGGGCAAAATAAAATTTAGAAAATACTAGAAAGTCAGTTTGGCCGTGCCTCTAAGGTCCCTGGCGAAACGTTAAAATCCTGATTTCTTAAAAGTTGCAATACACAGAGTAAACACAAACTCATACCCCCTCCCCCCCCGAAATTCTAATGTCCTTAAAAAATAGCAATAAGAGAATCGTAGCGAAGGACGGGAGAAACAGCTAGTCGCTCTTAAAATAACAACCCTTTCACAATACATATTTTATGTTTTTTTGCTTAACATCTATCGAGCCCGGGGTTTTTACTTTCCATTCGCTGGAAGTTTACAAACTAGGTACCTCCATTGACCTTGCCCAGTCTGAATTGGGTCGGGAATAATAACATGACGAGGGCGCGAACCTCGTGGACATCCACCGAGTAAAACCTCGCTTGACGTTTCTTAAATTCATTGACCGAACAGGAAGTGGTGTGTGTGTGTGTGTGTGTTGACGCTGCTGACGTTCTTATTTTCAATTTTTTTTCCTCTATAAATCGAAGATCTAGATAATGGGGGGTTTGGAGATTGATGGAAGATGACCTTGAGACTAACTCAAGACTCAAGACAAGGTAAATTCTATTGATCACAGTATCACGAGCATAGTAATGAAGTGATGGACGATCTAGGAGGCAGTGCGTTCTTTTGGCCAAGTATACATGAGATTAATAGAATTTCTGTAAAATAGATCTCACTCAATTAGCCCAATAGATCCCAAAGTAGACCTCACTCGTTTAGGCTAATAGATCCCAAACTATATCTCACTCGATTAACCCAATAGATTCCAAACTTGATCTCACTCGATTAGCCAATATATATCAAAGTAGACCCCACTCGTTTAGGCTAATAGATCCCAAACTATATCTCACTCGATTAACCCAATAGATTCCAAACTTGATCTCACTCGATTAGCCCAATAGATCCCAAACTAGATCTCACTCGATTAACCCAATAGATCCCAAACTTGATCTCACTCGATTAGCCCAATAGATCCCAAACTAGATCTCACTCGATTAACCCAATAGATCCCAAACTTGATCTCACTCGATTATCCCAATAGATCCAAAACTAGATCTCACTCGATTAGCCCAATAGATCCCAAACTATATCTCACTCGATTAACCCAATAGATCCCAAAATTGACCTCACTCGATTAGCCCAATAGATCCCAAAGTAGACCTCACTCGATTAACCCAATAGATCCCAAACATGATCTCACACGATTAGCCCAATAGATCCCAAACTAGATCTCACTCGATTAACCCAATAGATCCCAAACTTGATCTCACTCGATTAGCCCAATAGATCCCAAACTAGATCTCACTCGATTAACCCAATAGATCCCAAACTATATCTCACTCGATTAACCCAATAGATCCCAAACTATATCTCACTCGATTAACCTAATATATCCCAAACTAGATCTCACTCGATTAGCCCAATAGATCCCAAACTTGATCTCACTCGATTAGCCCAATAGATCCCAAACTAGATCTCACTCGATTAACCCAATAGATCCCACACTATATCTCACTCGATTAACCCAATAGATCCCAAACTATATCTCACTCGATTAACCTAATAGATCCCAAACTAGATCTCACTCGATTAGCCCAATAGATCCCAAACTTGATCTCACTCGATTAGCCCAATAGATCCAAAACTAGATCTCACTCGATTAGCCCAATAGATCCCAAACTATATCTCACTCGATTAGCCCAATAGATCCCAAACTTGATCTCACTCGATTCGCCCTATAGATCTCAAACTAGATCTCACTCAGTTAGTCCAATAGATCCCACACTAGATCTCACTCAATTAGCCAAATAAGTAACACGAGGTTTTACTTGGCAGATGAACCCTGAAGGTTCGGGCAGTCATGATGTAGGCTACCTCATTTGATTCATCGAATCCATTCTATCACCCTCGTCCCGTAAGGTGGACTGGTCTCAGGATGGTTGAGGTCAATGTGGGTAACGTAACTAGTTTTGTAAGTTTTCATCGAATGGAGTGTAAAATCCCCATCTCCAATGACTATGGATTTTAAAACGACGTTATGCCAAAATCAACCAAAATATTATTATTGGCTAATGATTGTGCTATCATTGCAGAGATCAGCTAATCTGTAAACTTGGCACCTTTTTTCCAATAGTGTTTTTTTTATAATTTGGTTAATATTGACTAGGCTAACTACACCTTATATTGACAATACCAATTTTATACATAGAAAGGTCATTAATAAATTTGATACCAAAACCATACCAGAACACACTTAACAATGGCATATACGAGGAGTGGTGACGCTACTGGCAAATGGCGAGTGCACCGTGGCAAGTTCGAGCACTCCAAACATTTTGAGGGTGGGGGTACTTTTTGAGTGCACCGTGGCAATTTTGAGCACTAAACATTTTGAGGGTGGGGTAGTTTTTGAGTGCACCGTGGCAATTTTGATCACTAAACATTTTGAGGGTTGGGGTATTTTTTGAGTGCACCGTGGCAATTTTGAGCACTAAACATTTTGAAGTCGGGGTATTTTTTGAGTGTACCGTGGCAATTTTGATCACTAAACATTTTGAGGGTGGGGTATTTTGTGAGTGCACCGCGGCAATTTTGAGCACTAAACCTTTTGAGGGTGGGGGTATTTTTTGAGTGTACCGTGCCAAGTTTGAGCACTGAAGGTTTTGAGGGTGGAAGTATTTTCGAGTGAACTATGGCAAGTTTGAGCACTAAACATTTTGAGGGTGGGGGTACTTTTTGAGTGTACCGTGCCAAGTTTGAACACTCCAAACATTTTGAGGGCGGGGTTTATATTTCGAGTGTACCGTGGCAAGTTTTTCAGCCCTATTTTTAAATTATTTTTAGCCAATATAATAAACCGAACCATTGGCAGAGATAAGTACCCTTCGAAAAATCTTCTCCTTCTTTAACTTCACCCTTCTCAATTTAATTTGGGGTTTTATGTCTATCACTCCACAACCTTCTGTTTGGTGCCTACTCTCTTTAGTTGTAACCCTTTCCTATTACGGTAACTTGCTTCTCACAATATTCATAGAAATTGCGTAGAAACTCGTTATTTTGGTTTATTATTTTCAATAATGAACCTTTGGAATCGTCACGAAAAAAAAAAAAAAAAAACANTGCCAGAAAAATAATGAACACAGGTGTCACATTGGCAGAGTTTTTTTCTAATGATCTCTCATCATAGGTTTGAAGCAGAGTTTTTTTTTAAAGGCTGCATGCTCTTCCTAACACCAAACCTTCTGTATTTACACGGGATTAGGACCGTCACCTAATGAAGTTGGCCGGCTCCCCTCTTTGGCTACCTTACTCTTGGAAAACTTTTCGAAAAATACTAATTTCTTTTTCGTGTTTGTAATCTTTTTTGTTTTCTTGGTGTCTGTTTCAGGTATTAGCCCTGTTTGAAGAGCATGAAGACTTCAATTCGACACTCACATCCTTTGTTGAACCTTTTGTCATTCTATTAATTCTGATAGCCAACGCCATTGTAGGAGTGTGGCAGGTATGTAGGACGGGAAACATTAGCTCAGGTGGACTGGGCACGTGTAGGAGTATGGCAGGTATGTAGGAAGGGAAACATTAGCTCAGGTGGACTCGGCACGTGTAGGAGTGTGGCAGGTATGTAGAAAGGGAAACATTAGCTCAGGTGGACTGGGCACGTGTAGGAGTATGGCAGGTATGTAGGAAGGGAAACATTAGCTCATCCGGAGGTTGTGGGCTCGAATTCCACCCGGAGCAAACATTGAAGTCCTTTGAAGTACTTTGAAAGAGGTTCCGAGGCATAACTCTAAAACTGATTCGACATTTTCTAGTTCTGATAGTATTCCTGTCTGAGATCGAGTACAGGATTTTTTTTTTTTTTTTTTTTTTTTTTTTTNTTTTTTTTTTTTTTTTTTTGTGTGGCAGGGGGTTTTGATTGGTTCCTATAAAATCTTAAATGAATAAAACCTCCCTCCCAGTTTAAGGTGAAAAATGGGAAAACAAAAATGGCATTAAACGTCCAGTTGGGCGAGTGATATTCACTGTATGACACGTACTCGTTTCCTCTCACCCGCCTCTCTCTCATTTCTAATTAAGAGAAAAACGTTTTATATTTTTAATGTATTTCTTGGCTTTGAACACTTTTTGTTTCGTTCAGTAAATGACCCTCGTTTGACCCATTGCATTCATTTTTAACATTTCGCAAGGTAAACTGGATCCGTTATTTGCCAAAAAAAAAAAAAAAAAAAAAAAAAAAAAAAAAAAAAAAAAAAAANAAAAAAAAAAATATAGTCAAATGAAGATATAGTATTTTCTTTACCTAATTATGGATTTACTTGACATAGTATCCCAATTTAACCAAAAAATTATAGTCAAGTGAAGATATAGTATTTTCTTTATCTCATTATGGATTAAAAGGCGCGAACCCTCATGGATACCCACATGGTACAAGCTCGCTTGACGTTGCTTAACTTCAGTGATCTATCGGGAACTGGTGTATTCAACGTGCGATAGACGCTGGCTACATTTTGGGTGTATTTTTTCTTTTTTTGGGTTATTTTATTTTTAACATCCCTGGTCATTCGAGAAGGGATTTTACTCCTCATTTGCTGGAAACTTTCAAACCAGCTGCCCACATTGATGACCAATATAGAAAAAAAACGATTTTTTCTATATTTTGCTTAACGTCTCTTTAACATCTATTGAACATTCAAGACGTGGGTTTTACACTCCATTCTGGAATCTTGCAAACCAGCTACCCACATTGACCTTACCCAGCCTGGGTTGGGCGGGGAAAATAGGGAAACCTTTGAACACCCACATGGTCCAACCTCGCTGGTTGCTTAACTTCGGTGATCTAACGAATGGTGTATTCAACGTGCCATATACGCTGGTTAACATGTATTTTTTAATGTGAATATTGAACAATGCGAAAAACCACATGTCGCTATCTGCTTTCTTTCTCAAGATATTTTCGTGTGTTCATACTTTTTTCGTACAGTCGATATTCCCAATGTTCGGCAGTGATTCCCTTGGGGCGGGTGCCTTCTTTGGCCTCAACAACAACATGAATGACGTTCGAAAATGTTAACACTTTATCTTTTTCTTTCAGGAAAGAAATGCCGAGTCTGCTATTGAAGCTCTTAAAGAGTATGAACCCGAAATGGGTAAAGTTGTCCGAGGAGACAAAGCTGGTGTACAGAAAGTCCGCGCGAAGGAAATTGTCCCCGGTGACGTTGTTGAAGTTTCAGGTGAGACTAAATTTAAAACAAAGTTGACCTTAAAATAGCCATGAATGTGTGACCTTCATTTAATGGTGACCATGAAATGTTTCTCGAAGGTCACGTTCAGGCTATTTTAAGGTCAACTTTGTTTTTTTAAATGGAAACACATATTGTAGTTTTGAATTGATTAAAAATGAAATATTTTTTGCTCAATTTTTTTTTTCGATTTGACTTAAAGTTTTTGAGATAATTTTGTACTTGACGTGCTCTCAGTAAGAGATATCAAACATATGAAGTCAAATGAGCAATTGGGCACGCCCATTTTGACGTATTTGTGCATAAATATTATAATTTGAGTGAACCATCAGGGGTTTATTCACAAATATTTGCAAATAGGCGGGCCGCATTGCTGAAGTCAAATGGGCAATTGGGCACGCCCATTTTGAAGTATTTGGGCATAAATGTTATAATTTGAGTGAACCATCAGGGGTTTATTCACAAATATTTGCAAATAGGCGTGCCGCATTGCTGCACATGTTAGATCTCTCTTACTAAGAGCACGTCAAGGACAAAATTATCTCGAAAACAGTAAGTGAAATCGGAAAAAAAAAAAAAAAAAAAAAAAAAAAAAAAAAATAGAAGCAAAAAATAATTCAAAATAGAAAAGATTTGTATAAACTGCAAACAAACAAAAATAAATGCTTTCGTCAGTCAGTCCACTTGATAATGTCGTAACTGACGAAAGCGCTTGTGACACTCAACAACTTATTTGCAGTTGATACAACTCTTTTCTATTTTGATATTTATTTTTTTATATTTCATAATGACTGCAAACACCCTATATACCATCTCTGAATTTAAAAAATATTTCACTTTTAATATAAAATTCAAAACCACAATAATCAAAAAAATGGGTGCGTGTACTTATGTACGCACGTCAGAAGTTATACTTCTTTTTAAAAATAAATTTAATAATATTTCAAAAAAACATACTACCTCACCCTGTAGTGAACTCAGAACCTACCAACTATGAAACAGAATGAATATAGAATGAGAAATAATTCTATATTCATTCTGTTTCTATATTCATATTCATTTAATGTATGAATATAGAATGAGAAAATACAATATTTGAATTTAACTCTCTTCATTTTTTCATAACTACCTCCATCTTCATCATTTTTTCATAACTACCTCCATCTTCATCATTTTTTCATAACTAACTTCATCTATGTTAATTTTGTGTTACACTAATGCGGTGATAACTTTGTGTTACAGGTGCGCGCACATCTTAAAATTTCACTCTCATCATTTTTTCATAACGCGCCTAAAGAAGTTCAAAAAGACAGGGTTCCATTTAAAAAAACAAACAAAGTTGACTTAAAATATTAAGGTTAGGCGACCTTGGAGAAAAATTTCAGCAGTCAGCAATACATTTTCCCCTCAAAAAATTAAAATTGGAAACACAGTTTCGTTTTAATATAATGTAGGTAGGAAATAAGGAAGGAAGGAAAAATTTATTCTTCCAGCAAAGGCCCATGAAAACCATTTCGATAATCTATTTTCGAAGCCTAAATCTAGTAGGGATGGGATTTTTTACTCACTTAGGTGAGTCGACCTGACTCGACTCACCAATATGAGTCGACTCGTATCGAGTGACAATTTTCAAAAAGACATAATAAACCAATTGACAAAAGGGGCATCTACCAAACAAACGTCCCCAACTTCGGCGAATACATTAAAAAGACATCACAATCAATCGTCACCAGAATAAAAGAACATTTTCCTTCAGTAAACAACAAACAAATATTTCTNAAAAAAAAAAAAAAAAAAAAAAAAAAAAAAAAAAAAAAAAAAAAAAACTACACATAAGTAGACTCTTTGAAGAGTAGACTTATTTCAAAAAGATGATTCGATTCGTGAGTGAGTCGACTCATGAGTCGACCTGTGGATGACTAGTCCTTCCCTAAGATCTAGTTACTTTTGTGCGATTTTTTTATCTGCCATGAGCTACAACCAAATCATTCTGTTTTCTCTTCTTGTTTCAGTGGGAGATAAAATCCCTGCCGACATTAGATTGATCAAAATTTACTCCACAACCATCAGAATTGATCAGTCCATCTTGACAGGAGAATCTGTGTCTGTCATCAAACACACTGATGCAGTTCCAGACCCAAGAGCTGTCAACCAGGTACGTTTTCATATCTTTGCATAAAATATTAATATTGAAGTTTCTAAATAGGAGCGGAGCTCACGTCGAAATCAGCTAGTATATAATATATACTAATTATACTATCTTAATATATAAGTCAGAAATTTGTGTGTACCTATGTATGAGGGGTTGTCTGTTACAATACCACAGCCCAAACGGTATCAGATAGCGCAAAACTTATGGGAATGGACCCCCCCCGCGAAATCATGATCTGCGACCCCAGGAAAATTATCAGAATTAAAATATGTCAAGCCGTTTTCGAGTCACGGTCAAATTTATAATTTATTGACCAAACTCGGACGCAGCACACGGAACACAACACACATCAGAAAACTGTGTCGCCATATTTCCTAATTTTACCGCGTAAGCTGAGACGCATACATGTGCGTGTCTGGCACACTCGTGTGCCTGCATGTCACAGTTTGTCGTACAGACACAGATTTGATGACACATGCGACGCAACTATTGATTTAAGATGCCCTTAAATAACATACGTGTGCCGTGTGTGCTACGTCCAGCATGCGCAGGTAAAAAATTTGCGTGTTGCGTGGCTTGCGCCGCAAAACGTGGCTTGCGTGTGCTGCGTCGCGCGTGTCTCAGCTTACGCCCTACCTTAAGTAAAAATAAAATAATTCGATTGATTTTTAAATGGGTTGGCCCGATTTTTTTATACTATCGAATTTTCTATAAAAATCTACATTCAATCGAATAGTTATTTTATTTTATTCCTGCAGTTCCGGATTATTTCTAGTACAATAATGCAGATATAAGTGTGGCAACGAGGGGTCTCGTCATACTGAATAGAATGGAAACAGTGAAAAATATATTTTTTTCAATTTCCTATCTTGCGTCTTTAGTTCATACAGTGTGTTCATAAAGTTGAATACCACCCTTATAACTTTTTTACTATTCAACCCAGAAATTTGAAATTTTACATGCAGCCTTTGATAATGGAAAATCATTTTGGGAGGGCGGCCCCAGGGGGGTCAACTTTAAAATCTTAAATGGAATGACCATTTTTTTAGTTGCTATATTACAAGACCTTTATTTTAGATAACCAAGTTTGGGAACCCCTGATAACTATGATAGGCATAGTATGTCCCTGATAACTATGCGGAAGATGTTATGAGATTGTACTTCTGTTAAGTAGTAGAAGTAGTAGTAGTAATTGTAAGATAGTAAGNTTAAAGTTGTTCATATTATTCATTAATTCAATTTTTCTATTTTTTGATCTTATTATTTCCATTTCTTCTTTTATTTTTCGTTTATAATAGTTTCTTTCGGTTGATAGGATTTTAAAGTTGTCTTTAGCAGACGATGTCGTAACGGACGAAAGCGCTCGTGACTCATTTTTATATTTGTAGTTTGATACAAAAATTCTTTTTGAAATTTATATTTCACAATGACTACAAACATCCTAAATATTTTATCATTTTTATATTTGTAGTTTGATACAAAAATTCTTTTTGAAATTTATATTTCACAATGACTACAAACATCCTAAATATTTTATCATTTTTATATTTGTAGTTTGATACAAAAATTCTTTTTGAAATTTATATTTCACAATGACTACAAACATCCTAAATATTTTATCTAAAGAAAAATGATATCAACCTGTAGTATATATTCTCCGATTTAAGTGCGGAATTGGCATAAGTTCGCCTCGGCTTTGCTGATAAGCTTTTGTTCTGATCACGAAAGTTGCTATCACTTTCTGACACATGTCCGGCTCCAGATCACTAATAACACGACCAATTTCTTCTTTCAGTTCTTAATTGAAAAGTTTGTGTTTTCGTAGACATGAGCTTTGCGTAAACCAATTGGAGTTAGATCACGCGATCTGGGAGGCCAGTTTAGATCACCAAAACCATTTCTTGATTCAAAAGTGATCTGCGACTGCGTTGACGCCTAGGATTTTTCACATCTTGCATTGAGCCAGTTTCCTTGAACTTTACCATCAATCGACGAACTGTACTCATTACATGAGCTTCTCAGATGGCGCAATGTTTTGGCATAACTTTCACTATGGCAATAAAAAGTCTTAAGAACAAAAACGCGTTCTTGTAAACTCAGTCGCACCATGGTCACAAACAGAACGTTAGAAACAATCAAAATAAATTAATAAAACCAAGTATTGCGGAGAGTTTATAGATAACAATGATAAAAGAAACAGGTCAGCCAACACACAAAACAAAAAAATAATGTTCAAATTAAATCTGGCGTTCGTAATGAAACACCATATACAAGGTGCTATTGACAGTTTTGGACTGGACGCAGCTTGAATATTGAATTTCCTGATCATTTCCTTTCAACTATATATCTTTTTCAACCACATTTCAGGACAAAAAGAACATCTTGTTCTCTGGAACCAACGTCGCTGCTGGCAAAGCTCGTGGCATTGTCATGGGCACCGGCTTGAACACCGCTATTGGTAAAATTCGTACCGAAATGTCTGAGACTGAAGAAATTAAAACTCCACTCCAACAAAAATTGGACGAATTTGGAGAACAATTGTCCAAAGTGATTTCTGTGATTTGTGTAGCTGTCTGGGCTATTAATATTGGACATTTCAATGACCCCGCCCATGGAGGTTCATGGATCAAGGTAAGTTTCATCTTGTATTAGTGACCGATTTTTTTTTTATAATACACTTATGAGCATTCAATTCGGAGCAGCCGAGAATTTCAAATCGTAGGGGAAGCAATCGTGTTCGACAGTATATCCAGATATATTGCAGTCTACGGCTAAAGTTTTTAATTGTCATCATGTATCTTTTCTTGTAGGCTGATAATTGACCAAAAATACTATTTAGAATTATTTATGAAGAAACTAGTTTCGAATTATTATTATTATTATACTAGCAGAATACGCCCGCTTCGCTTGGCGCCTTAGGGGCATGGCCGTTTATAGTTCCAACCCCCTTTTTTCGCGATAAAAAGTAGCCTATGTCCTTTCCTAAAGTTTAGTCTATCTTCATACCAAATTTCATCAAAATCAGTTCAGTAGTTTAAGCGTGAAAGCGTAACATACATACAGACAGACAGACAGAGTTACTTTCGCATTTATATATTAGTATGGATATGGATAATTCTTTATTGAATGAACTTTTAAGTAAATGGTGAAAATGGAGATAGAAAAGAAGAAGATAGAAGAAGAAGGCAAATAATATAAAATAAAGTTCATTCAAAGGGCGGGGTTAATTCCTGAGCAATTTCTTCCACCCAACCCTTTGAAATCCCTACCTAATATCTAACCTATTTTATACCTAACCTAGGAGGGGATAATCATAGTTCATTTTAGAATGAGGCTTAAGTATTGTTTATTCCGAGCAAATGCCTTTTTGTATGAATGTTAAAACCAATCCGACTCTCCAACAATCTCAAGTCTGATGGCAGCTGATTCCACAGTCTTGCAGCGTGAACAGCAAATGAATGGTTCATGAAGTTGGTGCGATGAGGTGGAATGGTGAGGAGATGAGAGCGAGTGTTGTGATGATGAAACTGATGTAATGAGGAAAATGATGAATGGAGATATGGTGGTGACTCCTCATTCAGAATGCGCCATAATAGAAACAATATCTGTTGCTCCAGTCTTTTTTCGACAGGTAGCCATTCAAGAGATCTTCAGTTTTCAGATACATGGTCAAATTTTTTCTGTCGATAAATATATCTGACACACATGTTTTGCAATGTCTGGAGTTTGTTACAGAGATCTTGGGACATATTGCTAAGAACAAGTCCAGCATACTCAATTATAGGAAATATCAACGATGTACAAAGAAGTTTTTTTAATTTTAAAGCGCAAAAAATTTTTTAATCGGTTCAAAGGATGAAATGGCCAGAAGACTTTTTCACAAACCCGATTTACATGACAAGATGAATCGAATGATTCGAAACTAGTTTCTTCATAAATAATTATAAAAAGTGTTTTTGGTGTTTTGTTTTAATTTATTTAAAACTACCGAAGGCGTAATTTCATAGTTAGCAAGTCATATATCCATATATGACTTGCTAACTTTCCATGAGGAAAAGTAAATTATACTTGAGATTGTAAGAAGTTACTTGAGGGTGACATCCTCACGGGCCGAGTCCACCTGAGCTGATCGTGTAAAATAACGCAGAAAACAACTCTGTAATATCATTATGTTTATAACTTATGTTACTGACGTAATTATATTGCAGTGATTGTCATGGTTCTGGGGGCCCATTTCAATTATCAGCCTCCAAGAACGGATGTATGATGACAATTGACATAAGCAGTATACTACAACTTACTTAGAGCTGCTGTCTCATACATCTGGCTACCATCGGATACGATGATGC
>JAAEEI010006732.1:31270-45235 GCA_012654025.1 Pachypsylla venusta
CCTAGATAGTTGATACCAATCTTTAATTTTCTTCTTTACAGACTCACCACATGTCCTGTTTGGGAGGTGGTGATGAATTCAAAGGCATTGACTGTCACGTGTTCCACGATCCCCACCCTATGACCATGGCTCTCTCCGTACTTGTAACTATTGAAATGTTAAACGCCATGAACAGGTAAGTTGAGCGCCATTCAATACTATCAAACCCACTTTGTATTCATACATAGTCTTTAAAGAGTTCTATATATGTTTTGAACGGTAAAAAATAAAAAGTTGAAAATTTGAGTGTGTTTTTAGCATATAAAAAACAGTGTACAACACACTAAGAAGGTTGTTGTTGTTGTTGTAGCAGTCCTCATATCTTCCGATCAGCCAGGTTCGTCCATAACAACTTGAGTTGGCAGCTCAAGAAACTTCGCCATTCTCACCGGGCTCCGCCAAAGGTCAATCACCGAAAGGGTGATGGGTTTTCCTGGACAATTGAAGATTGTCCCCGAAAACCGGATTGTGAAAATTACAGATTTGTCAAAACCCAGCGTTACGAACGACTATTGGATGCTATCAAATGTGGCCCACGAGGATCATCTCCACTCAGAAACGCAGATCCTACCTGTTGAGGCACAAAATGTCATGCTGTCGAAACAATACCTTCTTGTGTGTCACCTTGGAGGCCACCCATGTAACTCTATTGTCAATAACCCTCTCCCTCCACGTGATATTAAGAAAAATGTCCTACATTTGTCGCCCTTTTTGGCAGGGCCCCAAAAACTATACAGCAAAATTTTCCTTCATATCATAAATATGTATACCAAATTTCGTCAAAATCGGATGACAATTGTGGCTTGTATCGCGTAACAAACAAACAAACATACATACCCAGTATATATACACATACATACATATAATTATTTATACGAGTACACAGTACAAGTGCATTTTGAGATGTATACCGGGGTCAAAAGTGGAGTTCACTAACGTTCACAATAATTTCATGGCAAATAAATAGTGTCTTACTAAATAAGTGTTTTATTTGACTATTATGTATAATAAATGATAGCCCGTGCTTCGCTACGATTTTTATATTGCTATTTTTGTTTTTAAGGATAATTGAAAGGGGGGGGGGAGNGGGGGGGGGGAGTATGGGTTTGTGTCCAACCTGTATATTGCAACCTTTAAAAACAAAGATTTAAAGATTTCGCCAGGCGCCTTAGAGGCACGTTTATTCTGACTTTTTAATATTTTCCAAATTTCATTTTACCCGTTCCCGGTTTCGAACTCTTAACTATGGAATGGCTGGCTACACCTTTGCAGAAAATTTCCTAAAATAAAGACTAAACAGCCATCTAAAACTTTCTCTTTGAGTTGATATGTTGCGCTAGTAGTAGCTATATATACCCTCAGGTTAACAGCCCCACTTTTTTTAAAATTTTAGCACGGAAAGTATTTGTATATACCCTCAGGTTAACAGCACTTTTTTTAAAAAATTTAGCACGGAAAGTATCCTGTATATACCCTTAGGTTAACAGCACCACTTTTTTTAAAATTTTAGCACGGAAAGTATCTGTATATACCCTCAGGTTAACAGCACCACTTTTTTAAAATTTTAGCACGGAAAGTATCTGTATATACCCCCAGGTTAACAGCCCTACTTTTTTTAAAATTTTAGCACGGAAAGAATCTGTATATACCCTCCGGTTAACAGCCCCACTTTTTTTAAAATTTTAGCACGAAATGAATCTGTATATACCCTCAGGTTAACAGCCCCACTTTTTTTAAAATTTTAGCACGGAAAGAATCTGTATATACCCTCAGGTTAACAGGCCCACTTTTTTAAAAAAATTTAGCACGGAAAGTATCTGTATTTACCCTCAGCTTAACAGCCCCACTTTTTCTAAAAAAAAATAGCACAGAAAGTATCTGTATATACCCTCAGGTTAACAGCCCCACTTTTTTAAAAATTTTAACACGGAAAGTATCTGTATATATCCTCAGGTTAACAGCCCCACTTTTTTTAAAAAAAATTAGCACAGAAAGTATCTGTATATACTCTCAGGTTAACAGCCCCACTTTTTTTTTAAATTTTAGCACGGAAAGTATCTGTATATATCCTCAGGTTAACAGCCCCACTTTTTAAAAAAAAAATTAGCACAGAAAGTATCTGTATATACCCTCAGGTTAACAGGCCCACTTTTTTAAAAAAAATTAGCACGGAAAGTATCTGTATATACCCTTAGGTTAACAGCCCCACTTTTTTTTTTAAATTTTAGCACGGAAAGTATTTTCTAATTGGTAACATTTTCATAACGCCATTAAAATTGATTTTCTTTGTCTGTTTTCAGTTTATCAGAGAACCAGTCTTTGGTAACAATGCCTCCTTGGTCCAACCCTTGGTTGATTGGGTCCATGGCTCTTTCATTCGGTCTCCACTTTGTTATTTTGTATGTTGATATCTTAAACGTAAGTTTTCAATGTCATGGAAGTAAAATTTGCTTCACTAGTCGACACAGAAATATTTTTGGGGTCTCCAAAAGTGCGTACGAGAAAACCTACGAATTTTATGTTGTATCCAGTAACATATTTTTGAAAATATTTATATACTTATGTAAATTTTTTAATAGGCGCTCTGTTTTAAAGATTCCATTTCCTATCTTGTATTGAAGAGGGAGGTATTCTAACCAACAACCTCCTGGTTACGAATCCACTTCCCCAAACAACTGGGCTGCATTGCTCCAGTGGGTAATTTTTATGTTGACTGTAGGAAGTAAGAAGGTCGGAATTGAATACTACGATGTTTTTTTAAACTTCTGTTCGTACCACAATAACCCGCGAATGTCTTGTCCGATTTTCATGAAACTTTGCATGAACATTAAATTAGCTGATTTTGGGGCCCACGCTTACCTGTTAGAAGCTGAACATTCACATGTATGACTTATAAATATGAAGTTTCTAAGTGTAGCCACCGAGGGGAGCAAAACAGATTAATTAGGAGACGGTCCATGAACATTCGCATTGGCTAATTTTGGGCCCTCGCTTACCTGTTAGAAGCTGAACATTCACACGTATGACTTATAAATATGAAGTTTCTAAGTGTAGCCACCGAGGGGAGCAAAAGAGCTTAATTAGGAGACGGTCCATGAACATTCGCATTGGCTGATTTTGGGCCCTCGCTTACCTATTAGAAGCTGAACATTAACATGTATGACTTATAAATATTAATTTAGAAATGGTATTTAGGATGTTTGTAGTCATTATGAAATATAAATTTCAATAAAATATAGTGTATCAACTACAAATAATAAGGCGAGTCACGATCGCTTTCGTCTGTTACGACATTATGAGAATGTCGTAACAAACGAAAGCGCTCGTGACTCGTCTTATTATTTGTAGTTGATACACAATGTTTTATTTATATAAATATTAAGTTTCTTAGTGTATTTGTCACTATCATGACAAATAGTGATGCCACCTTAATAATCCTTGGGAATCCTTCTACATATTTTAAAAATCTTTATCCTTTTTAGGTGAATATCCGTTTATCATATAGCTGACATCGGAGCAGAGAGAGGAAAGGGTGGGTTTAGTTGTCAAGTGGGTTTAGTTGTCATTGGTGGGGTTTCAACCCCACCATTAGTTAGAGATTTAGTCCAACATAACATCCGCGCCACTCGACTGGGGTCTTTGTCTGGCCGCGGCTGAACAAATATGGCTGGTTGAGGTTTTGAAGATTCCCATCCCCCTGGTGTCCGCAAATGTTTCTGTTGTGAAATATCTGCAGACCACAAAGGCAGGGAAGCCTCTGGCAACATAGAATGCAATGTAATTCAAGCAATAAAATTTACGCGTGGTACGTTGTAAGTGAGAATTATTTTTTAGTGGATATAAAATTTGTTCTGCTTTTCGTTTGATGAAAAAAATCCATGCAAATAGATGACTCGAACCCACGTCCTTTGTATTACTAGGTATATACGTCACTGTTATTTTAGGCAACTCAGTTTCTGATAATTGAGGAAATTACAATTTCAAAAAAGTAGGTTTCTACATACATTTTTTCCCAAATTCTCAAAAGTATTAATCATTATTCTATGAAGGAACCTTAGTCCACTGGATCTATTTTAGGTCCAGAACCGTAGGTCCGATTTTCGTGATATCATTGGAATCCTGGTTAAAAATTACACCAAAAATTCACTGTCATGACAAATAGTGATGCCACCTTAATAATACTTGTGAATCCTTCTACATATTTAACAAAAATTATCCTTTTTAGGTGAATATACGTTTATCATATAGCTGACATCGGAGCATAGAGAGGAGAGGGTGGGTGGGTTTAGTTGTCAAGTAATCGGTGGGGTTTAAACCCCACCTTTAGTTAGAGATTGGGTCCAACATAACCTCCACGCCACTCGGCTGGGGTCTTTGTCTGGCCGTGGCTGAACAAATATTGCTGTTTGAGAAGTGGGCTGTATCTTTTGAAGATTCCCATCCTCGTCTTCCGCTAGCGATCAATAAAAAAAAGGTGAATATACGTTTAAGTGAGGCAAATTATTGGGAAACATTGTGAAAACCGGTTTTCTGATGATATGTTCTTAGCTGACATCTAAGAAAAAGAGGTGAATACACGTTTAAGTAAAGCAAATTATTTGGAATCATTGTGGAAACCGGTTTTCTGATATGTTCTTAACTGACATCTAAGAAAAAGAGGTGAATATACGTTTAAGTAAAGCAAATTATTGGGAATCATTGTGGAAACCGGTTTTCTGATAATATGTTCTTAGCTGACATCTAAGAAAAAGAGGTGAATATACGTTTAAGTAAAGCAAATTATTGGGAAACATTGTGGAAACCGGTTTTCTGATGATTTGTTCTTAGCTGACATCTGAGTACCCCAATTGAACATTTTCCTCTTTTTCTTTTCAGACCATCTTCCAAGTGACTGCTCTATCTCCCCATTGAACATTTTCCTTTTTTTCTTTTCAGACCATCTTCCAAGTGACGGCTCTATCTCCCCATTGAACATTTTCTTCTTTTTCTTTTCCAGACCATCTTCCAAGTGACGGCTCTATCTCCCCATTGAACATTTTCCTCTTTTTCTTTTCAGACCATCTTCCAAGTGACGGCTCTATCTCCCCATTGAACATTTTCCTCTTTTTCTTTTCAGACCATCTTCCAAGTGACGGCTCTATCTCCCCATTGAACATTTTCCTCTTTTTCTTTTCAGACCATCTTCCAAGTGACGGCTCTATCTCCCCATTGAACATTTTCCTCTTTTTCTTTTCAGACCATCTTCCAAGTGACGGCTCTATCTCCCGATGAATGGCTTACCGTAATGAAGTTCTCCATTCCTGTGGTCTTATTGGACGAAACGTTGAAGTTTGTCGCCAGGAAGTACGCAGACGGTAAGGGATATCTACCAGGGAGTCAACATCAAGTACTAATGTGGGCAGTTTGGTTTGGTCTCCTACTGTATGGACCAATCTAAAAAAAAACGAACATAAAACGCAGCAAAGTAACCTTGTTGATGTTTTTTCTTCTTTTTTTTTGTGTTTAGTTTTGTTGGTTTGTTGTGTTTTTCAAGACAATCGTACAACAAACAACCAGGTGTTTTTTTTTCTCTATTTTCTTCTTTAATTTAGTAATTTTGACAAAAGCTGAGAGTAAAAGGCATTAGCATTTTAAGAATAGACGTTTTACTTATGAGAATTTTAGCAATCTAAAGCCAGTTGGTTTACTGACTGACCTTGTAATCAACTAGCATCCCCCGATCGCGGCTTCGCCCGCGCATATTTTAAATGATGTATCATGCTATCTCTCTCGATCCAATGTATTTCTTATGAGGATTGTTTACTTTTCGCGATTTCTACCCCTTAAAAATTAAAATTTTGCAAAATCCTTACATGGTGCAACGAAGGTCCCTGTCAAATTTCAAGTCTGTAACAATAATAGTTTCGGCTCTACGTTGATCAGTCACTCAGGACATTGTCATTTTTATATATGAAGATGTAAATGAACATAAAATAAGAACAAAATATATATATTATACAGACTTTTTAATATCACAATAAGTTACTTGTTCATCCGACTAGTTTCCGATTGCCCAGTGTAAGACAAAAATAAAACATATTTGTAAGAAGGGGAGGAAACTGGACATACTCGAATCAGTAGAAATCAGTAAGACCCTGAACAATGATAATTGTCTAAACCAAAAATTTGAAATAGTTGGTAACATTGCTAATATCTGGTAGGTGCGGGAAATTTTCAAAAACTTTTTAAAAAAAATGTATACCTACTCGCTGAAATTGTGACCGTTTTTTCGTATGTTCTATGTTTCGTACTTTTACCTTGAAAATGGAGCAGGGAGCTCCGAAACTAGTCGGATGAACAAGTAACTTATTGTGATATTAAAAAGTCTGTATAATATATATATTTTGTTCTTATTTTATGTGAACCGGACTTTGTATATAAATGGAGTCGATACGTAATAATGTAAATGAACGATGTCTAAAACTAGAATCTAAAAATTAGAACACAGTTGACTGCAGTATGTAGATGCAAAACAAGAAACGGAAAAAATAGAAAATTAAACGCAAAACAAGTTATCGCCAAAACGACGTTTTTTTTAGCGATATAATTATACAGCCCAAACAGTAGAAGATACAAAAAAAAAAAAAAATCNAAAAAAAAATCAACCGTAAGTGAGATTTGGCAAAAAAAAAAAAACTAAGCTTTGTAGTTATAAAATTACATATACCTAAAATATGAAATAAGCTCACTTCAATTTTGAATGTACCAAAAACATTCGAATGATCACCCCTAGCCTAACTTCATATTGGTTTTTCACGGCACCAATCTGACGATGACAGTCTGAGAGTTGTTGAAAGCTCACACATTTGAATTATTATTATTTTTTCAATTTTAAATTAACTAATTAAAATTGAATTCCAAATTGACATTGACGAATTAATATTTAAAAAAAATATATATATATAACGATTTTGCAATCATTTTTATACAGGGTGTCCCAAAAGTCCGAGACCACCTGTATATCTTTAGAACGGCTTTATGTGGAGTTTTGAAATTTTGCATGGTATTATATCCCAAATTAATCCACCAGATGGTGTGACCAATTTTTCAGGGGCGGGTCCCATGTGGCCCCCAGGGGTTCCAACTTTTGTTTTTTAAATACGAACCCCCATTTTGTGATACATTTTCAGAAAGAGAATAAAATTAGAATTACTTTGCAAAAAAAAATTACACGTCCAGCGTATTTAGTTTCAAAATGGCGGCCATTTGAAATTTCCAAGATATGACTTCCAAGAGTGTCTAAAACTAGGCGAATTATTTGCAATGGGATATTGACATGATTCGCCTAGTTTTAGACACTTCGCCGACTTTTAGAAATAATTCGCCTTGTTTTAAGACACTCTTGGAAGTCATATCTTGGAAATTTCAAATGGCCGCCATTTTGAAACCAAACACGCTAGACGTGTAAATTTTTTTGCAGAATACTTCTATTTCTATTGTCTTTCTGAAAATGTATCACAAGATGGAGGTTCGTATTTGAAAAACAAAAGTTGGACACCGTGGGGGCTACATGGGATCTGCCCCTGAAAAATTGGTCACACAATCAGGTGGTTCAATTTGGGGTATAATACCATGGAAAATTTTAAAACTCCACATAAAGCTGTTCAAAAGATATTCAGGCGGTCTCGGACTTTTGGGACACCCTGTATTTTAAAAAATATATTTAACGATTCTGCAATCATTTTTATATAACTCGTCTGTTACTCTCAACTTTGGCTCATTTTTTTTTTCTTCTGTCTTACATCCTAGATCTACATATTTAGTGTTTTTCACAACATTAAAAGCTGACCATTTAATCGTATCGTTTTTTATAAACAAAAATGAGAGAGTGAACTTTGCTGATTTTACAAACGCTTCTTTTTATTTTAATATTAATTTAATTAATTTGTAGTAGATTAATTAATTAATTATTGTTAATATTATTTATTTTTAACGAATCTTAATAATAAGTCAGATAAAAATTAAAATCCCCGATTTTTTTTTTTTGTGATTTTTGTCTATTTTTTTAAGGGTTTCATACACTCTGGGGACTAATATTACTATACTGTGGTACTTGTAAATTGTATTGAGAAACTATTCAAATTACAAGTACAATAGTAGTAATATTAATTTGTAGTTTATTGTGAAATATGTCCCTGAAGTGTGCTAACTAAAATAATGATTTTAAAAAAAGTAGTTTTTAAAGTATTTTTTTAAGCCAAATGAGAGGTATGCATATGTTTTTGATTATAGAGCTTTAACAGATTCATTTTTTCTTTCCTTATCCTATAAAAAGTAAAGTATTGTAATGGGCTGATAATAATAATACTGCTTATTTATACTGCTCGAATGAGACTAACGAGTCCCTTTACTCCAGCAGTAAGCTTGTACTATTATTGTGGTCAAATTCTCAATTAATTGAGAGAATAAAATCCTACCTTGGCTGGGTTTCGAACCCGCGACCTCCTGATTACCAGGCGAGCGCTTGACCACTGAGCTACCAAGGCAGGTTCAATGCCAAAACTCGTCTTGGGGTCCCCAGAGCCCAAATCTCGAGTTTCAGCCATTGGTCCGTGTGTCTGTTTGTCTGTCCGTCTGTCTGTGAACAAATTATCTGAAGAACGGCAAGTTCTGGAGACTTGAAATTTGGTATGTATGTCAATTTTATGCCACGAATGGCAAAATAAGCTTTTGGTGGAAATCGAATATACTGCTGGCGGTTTTATGCCTTTTTTTTTAGCGGGTTTCGCATATCCTGCTTAAATTGAGAACGGTAATAGCTAGAATTTTAAACTTGGTGCTTTTGCATATTAATTTCATACAAGAGATTGAAAAATACAACTTAGGTTGAAGTGTAATATATTGTTTGACGCTAATTAGCCGTTGAAGGCCGCTTTTTGGCTGTTCCGCCTAAAACCAAAATGGAAAGAGCTAGAACTTGAAATTTAGTGTCTATTTATATCAATTTCATACACGAAATTGAACAATACAACTTTGTTGAAGTGTAATATATTGTTGGCCGCTAATTAGCGGTTCCGCCTAAAACCAGAATGGAAAGAGCTAGAACTTGAATTTGATGCTGATTTACATCAATGTCATATAAGAAATTGAAAAATACAATTTAGGTTGAAGTGTAATATATCAAGAAGTGTAATATATAATTGTATTTCCGCTCTGGGGACAAAACGTGTTTTGGCATTGAAAACTCGACATCAAAAATTTCAGCCCATTTCAATACTTTTTTTTTTTTTATAGATAAGGAAAGTCGTGTGATGTTCACACCAGATTTTTTAAGTTTCCATGCCTGAAGTATGGTAAAAGTACATTAGGTGGTCATTATTACCAGTAGAGGTCACAACCTCTCATAAGTAAATGAAAAAGAAAAGTTTTCATATCTCCTGTTGAAATCAATTCTATGTGTGTATGTTGTCTTGAACTCACGAATTTGATTTCAATATCAGGAGCTACTGAAATCCGACTTTCACAATTTATCATAGTGTGTGGTCACCACTAGGAAATGTGGACACTATTGTACTTTTAATACAGATCAAACAAAAAGAGATAGAAATTGTAAGGGGCAAAGAGACAAACATATGTTAAAAACTAGGTGTTTCACCCGTGCTTCGCTACGGTCTATAGCTTGGAGCATTAGAGGCATGGCCGTTCCCGTGCTAATAGTATTCTATGATTTTCGTTTCAAAAATCGGAAGCTAATAATATTCTATGATTCTCCTTACAAAAATCGGAAAAACGGCCATAACTCGAAAACGGTTGGACCGTTTTTTGCAAACTACGTTCCAAATTAAGGTTAAAAAGGCCACCTAAAACTTTCTCGCTTTGAGTTGATATTTTGTCGCGACAAAATTTAAGATATCGGACCATGACCGGCTAAAATCGGTCAAAAATCGACCGTAACTCGAAAACGGTTCGACATTTTTGAATTCTTATATTTTTTCTGGAGTTTTAGCCTATGGTTTCGGGGGGATCGATTCTCATCAATGTTCCCANGGGGGGGGTCCATTCTCATGCATTTTTTCGATATCTCTTACCGTTTTGGCTAAACAATTAGTGATACATACACACACACATATTTATCGTTACATTGAGTTTTATTATTATAGATTTTGTATGTTCTATATTTATAAAACGTTAAGCTCAACGTAATTCAACGAGGGGTAAACCATATTTCTGGAGCCCGGTTTTTCTCTTGAAATGTATGATTGAAATATGTAAGAACCTACATTTCTAAATACTGAAAGAAAACTAGGTGTCAAATTTTAAGTTTGATGTTTACGTTTCGTCAAGATACGTCGATTATGTATGACTCTGTACACTAACTATGTGTTGAAATCAGAAATATTTCAAAATACCTTTACGGCTTAAAGAAGTTCTTTTGTTTCTAGCAGACGTAGAACCAGTGAATTTTTGAGTTCCTTTAATCTTTCCTGCTTCTCCTGCCTTGCTTTTTTGCTCCTTGTGATATACATTTCGGTACAAATTGGGGGGGGGGNAAGGGGGGGGGGGGGGAGAATATTTCAGCAACAAATTTTTCTGGACGACTCCAGATCGCGTTTTGAAAAAGAGGGATTATTGGTTCTAAAAATGTAAAAAAACAAAACAAAGAAAACATTGTTGGTGGCCTTTTATTTGAAAGGAAATATATTTTGTCTTCAAACTTATTCAGTTTTATCTACTACAAGTATGAGTTGTGTTTCGTACCGCCAAGTCATTTTGACAAAATTAAAATTATCCATATTTTTTTTTAAAAACGGACAAGTTAAATAATACATCAGTTCTCATTAGATCACTGAAGTATTAACTTTTAAATTAAATTAAAACAAAACACTTACCAAAAACACTTCTTCTTCTACACCTTTTCCCATTCAAACGGGATCGGCGTTTCTCGTCAGTCTCTTCCAGTCATTTGTATTGTGTATTTCATTGCCTGATAGGTTTCTGTTGCAGATCCTCGTTAACACAATTTTCCCATTTATTCTTTGGTTTACCAAGTTCTGGTTCCTTGAACTTTAATTCTTGCTGTCTTCTTACCCACATAATTTTCATCTCTTGTCTCTACATGACCATGCCATTGTAACCTTTTTTCTTGTAACTTCTTTGAAACCTCTGTTGTTTTTATCCTATTTCTAAAAAAACACTATTTATAATTATTTATGAAGAAACTATTTTTGAATAATTCGATTCATCATCAGTGTAGTCGAGGTTGACTCAGACTCAGTCAACCTCCATCTTTCGACTCGACTAGATGATGATGAATCGAATGATTCCGAAACTAGGTTCTTCATAAATAATTATAAATAGTGTTTTTGGTGTTTCTTTCGATTCGACTAGACTGATGATGAATCGAATGATTCCGAAACTAGTTTCTCCATAAATAATTATAAATAGTGTTTTTGGTGTTTGTTTTAATTTAATTTATTTTAAAAGTTAATATTTTTTTTTATCACTTATAATATTAACATGTAATTAAATGAAGTAACTAAAATTTCAGTTTGGTAAAATGATAAGAATAGGTTCGCATGTGACATGAGATACTACCCTGACTGTCGTTAGGTTCGATCGTTACTTTGGATTTTTCTGCTGAAAAGAGATAGACAGATTAAAAAAAAAAATAACTGAATGAACCGAAAATACATTTCCTTTCATTTATGAAAATTTATATATATATTTTTTTTTTTAAAGAAGAATTTATGAATTAATTAGGTTAGATAAGATTAGGTTAGGTTCACAGTGTATTTGTATATAAAAGTAATAATTAATTCATTTTATTTTAATAAGAGATTGTTTGAACGATGCTTATTAATGTGGAATTAAAATGTAACTCGTGGAGGTTGGTGGTATATTATCGTATTTGTTGATATTAATGTAGCATAAATTTCAATAAAAAAAAAATAAAAAAATTGTATCAACTACAAATTTGGCGAGTCACAAGCGCTTTCGTCTGTTACGACNGTATCAACTACAAATTTGTTGATATTAATTAATTAATATTAATGTAGTATAAATTTCAATAAAATAAAAAAAAAATGTGTATCAACTACAAATTTGTTGATATTAATTATAATTAATAAATGTGGAACCAAAATGTGACTCGTGGAGGTTGGTGGTATATTATCGTATTTGTTGATATTAATAGCCGATTTGTTGATATTAATTAATGTAGCCTAAATTTCTATAAAAAAAATTGTGTATCAACTTACAAAATTGATGATTTGTTACAAATTTATAATACTAAAATGTAGTATAAATTTCAATAGAAAAATTGTGTATCGACTACAAATTTGTTGATATTAATTAATTAATATTAATGTAGTATAAATTTTAATATAAAATGTGTATGAACTACAAATAATATGGTGACGAGCGCTTTCGCCTTTAATGACATTCTCAAGTAAACTGATTCTGATTTATGTAGTGTTAAAGAGATGCAGATAAATAAAATCTAACAAGATAACTGATATGTTCTGTTTCAACGCACAATGAATGAGACCTCAAATGGGATTTATGTATCAAATTTAATCGAAATCGGTCAACGCTAATTGGCCCAATATTTGCGGTGTAAAGGGACGGATTGTTTCTTCATTTTCTAAATTTCACGAGTACCGTAAAACGTAAAATATAATTTTTTTGAGGGGGGGGTGATATATTTTTAGTCAGTAAAATAATAAACCCACACGTCACATTGGCAGAGTTTTTATCTAAAAATAACAACCCTTAAGCCTTAAACTATATTAAAGGATAAATTATTTAGGATGTTTGTAAAATATAGATTTCAAAATAATTTTTGTATCAAACTAAAAATAAATTACGAGTCACGAGCGCTTTCGTCCGTTACGACATAAGTTCACCAGATGATGTCGTAACAGACGAAGGCACTCGTGACTCCTATTTTATTTGTAGTTTGATACAAAAATAATTTTGAAATCTATATATTGAAGGAAATAAATAGAGGGGCTGCATGAGGATTACCACTCCCAAAACTTTCGTCAACAATACCGAATGTCGACGGATCAACTCAAATGAAGTTGATTATTTTTAGGATTGAACAACACCACCACCAACCCGAGTTGAAATTTGACGTCCATTGTTAAAAGTTTCTTGCAACCAGTCTCCTCATTTCCTAGGGGATTTTATTTGTTTTTGTTTAAAAACATTGGCTAGGAATTTGGAGATATTAAGGGATGATTATGAAAAGAAATAATTATATTGTTAAGAGTCGATCAAAATAGTTTACTTTGAACAAGCCATTACTTAATCTCGCCGTCTCGAATGACCAATAGATATTGAAGAGGCGTTAAACAAACAAAAAAAATCTTGTCTCGTCTAATGAACTAACGTCAGGCCGGAGGATGTCAAATATAGCTGACCGGACGTGTCAAGCTAAACAAAGACAATAAACCATTTGTTCGGCCTAAGGTAATTCATCCTGTCGGGTAGAGGTTTCCTATTGCTGGAAGTGTTTCTGTTGCGAAATATCTGCAGACCACCAGGGCAGGGAAGCCTCTGGCAACATTCTATGTTGCCAGAGGCTTCCCTGCCCCGGTGGTCTGCAGATATTTCGCAACAGAAACATTTGCGGACACCAGGGGAAGGGGAATCTTCAAAACCTCAACCAGCAATATTTGTTCAGCCGCGGCCAGACAAAGACCCCAGTCGAGTGGCGTGGACGTTATGTTGGATTCAATCTCTAACTAAAAATGGGGTTGAAACTCCACCCATTACTTGACAACTAAACCCACCCTCTGTCGGGTAGAGGTTTCCTAATGCTGGAAGTGTTTCTGTTGCGAAATATCTGCAGACCACCAGGGCAGGGAAGCCTCTGGCAACATTCTATGTTACCAGAGGCTTCCCTGCCTTGGTGGTCTGCAGATATTTCGCAAGGACACTATT